>CM060242.1:24903197-24958045 GCA_030555515.1 Acutogordius australiensis
TTAAAGATGCATTCTATGGTCTAAGGACACCAAAATTGGTCCACTGTAACAAAATAGAACCTTATACATTAATTTTATAAAATTTAAAATTTTCGCAAATAAATTTTTTCTCCAGAAGAAGGAAAGCCGTTGAAATGTTATCGGTTGTAACAATAAAATCCATAGGACGGTCGCCTATGATTCAAGGGTGGGGGTGGGGGGCTCAAGACACTGAAGTTTGTGAAAATATTTAAAAACCTACTTTAGCACATTATGTCATCTTATCATATTTGGAGAAAAATATATATTTAAAAGTCGGGAAGAAGATGAGGATGTAAAAAGCGAAAATTTATTAGATTTGAGGCATTTAGTCGTAGTTTTATGCTTAGGCTTGGAAGATTAATCGTTATATTAAAAAAACTTAATTTTACATAAAACATAGGTCTTAAAAATCAATAAGTAATCACCCCTTAATCGCTATATAAGGACTCGGCTATATTGATAGCTAAAAATCGAAAAAATGGCCAAATTGACTGACTTTGCGACCTATGTATTACCTTTAGAGAAAATTTAAAAAAATCTTTTTATATTGAAATCACTTTTAGTAACTTCTTATTTTCATCTCAAACAAGCGAAATTAAATTTTTAAATATATTAAGCTCTTACATCAACATTCTTTTACAACAACATTTATATGAGAATATTTAACGTTGCAGCTTAAATAGGACATGTATTTTATCGCTTTTGAAAAAAGAATGTTATTTGAAGTTTGAATTTACAGTTTAGCTGATATATATAAATAATTTTTTCCAATATTGTTTAGCTGGCTTAAAAAGTTTTATTACATAAAACAAAATTTCTTGTTTTAAATTTTTAGCGCCTAAATTATTGCTTTTTATATTAAAAAACCTTATATTTTTTATGTACAAGATTTTTTAGCCCTTTAGGTTATTAAAAAAATGATGCCAATTTCTTGAGAAATTCAAGTGTCGAGACTTTTGAGTGGTAATGCATGTAATCGACCTTCCATTTGTGTCCCAATTAAAAAAAGTGTGCTTGTTTAGTTTGTTCTTTAAAAAATTTCCCCTACCATTTTTTTACATAATTATGCCCATTTAATAGATCATAAAAATAATTTGACGTATTTTAACGAAATACCCTACATCTAAGCTGATTTTACATTCTCAATAACATTTAAGAACTTGATTCTTTTCTGTGAATATCTAAGTATTTTTAGAAGTAATCAGGGCTGGGAATAAAAATTATTTTTTTAACAAGTTTTTGAGTATTTTTTTCCAAATGCCCACAAACTCGTGGGCATGGCAAAAGAAAAGCCCCTTTTCTTCAAAAAAAACTCCCAGGAGCTTTAAGAAAAAATAACCCACCCATCATTATTATAAAGGAAAAATCAAAATTTTTTGAAATTACTATAGAGAAAACATAAAATGGGCTTTTTGGGGCTCTTTTTAAGAGCCACTTTTTGTGGGGTTTTTTTGCCCCTTTTCTTAGTAAGGGCTTTTTTGAATTCTTATTTTTTCCCTTTATTTGTGGCCCCCTTTCTTTTTTTATGTTTTAGGGGAAAAAATGAGCCAAAGTTTTTTGGCTCATTGTTTTCTCAGCCCTGGAAGTAATAGCGAAAACGTAAAAAAATATACATAAATACTTCTTCAATATTAGTCATCGCTATAATATCAAGGGCTGACAAAGATTTTCAAACATCAATGTGTGTTCCACCTTTTTAGCAATAGGTTAATTTTTTTTTATAAATCAGAGCACTCAACCCTTTTCGGAATTTGTTTTCAATTGCCGAGCGTAATTCAGCCGTACAGCGGACACTTGATCCTAATATTTTGGAACTACAAAATAGGAAGCCGCATGGGAATGTGAATCAAAATACAAACACAGATGATCCAAATACTTCAGAAATGCCAGACATTGTATTATAATTTTGTCCACTTTTTTTGCCTAAGCAAGGTAATGACGGAGATATTAAGTATTCGATTAATTTAACAAAATCATATCAAATTAGTTAACTTTAATTTATATTAAAGGAAAATATAGGTAATTTAACAAACTTTATACAAGAAAGCTTTTACTGTCTATTTTAATTATTAATGAAAATTATCTTTTTACATTTTTTCAAATACAATTTTGTACTATATTCAATTTTTAAAATTAAATAAATTCCATATATATTTATTTCAAAAGAGGAACAAATAAAAATTTTGTAAGCCCTGCTTAAGTGAAAGAAAAAGATGGCAGGTCTAATCTCTGGAACTAGGTCAGAAGTCTCTTAAATTTGTTGACCTGTCTTATATTTGACACTTAAAATATATCTGAAAATGATAATATTCCATAATACATTAAATAAACTCTCTCAATAGTTAATGTATCAATATAAATGAATAAATTTAGTTTTTAGAACTAGTGGAACTAATAAGGAAGAAAAAAAATATATCATGAAATAAAATATTATTTTTGGCTAATACCTACCTTAAAAACTGATAATACACAGGTCAACAAATATTTATGTCAGAAACGAGATTATTGTGAAAACATATAAGAATTCATCCCCATGATGGCCTAATCTCATATATGTTTTTCGTTTTTCTTAGTTTCTTCCGTCTTTGACTCCTCAGAGTCTATAACGAAAAATGGCCTTTTTTGACCATATTGACAGATTTATACCCTATAAAGAAAAAATTTAAAAATCTTTTTTGCATAATAAAATCCCTTGTAACTTATATTTTTAATCACAAATATTGGAAAAAAAAATTTATTAATATATCAAGCTCTTACATCGGCATTTAGATATTACAAAATATTTGGCGTCCAAACTTAAATACGACACAAAATTTTATCGGTTTTTAATGAAAATATTATTTGAAGCGTAAATTTAATAGTTTAACTATTTTAAATATGCAAAAATAAAATTTCAAATTATTTTTGTTTTTAAATCTTTTTGGTTTTTTAACCTTTTTTTAAATATTCAATGTTTATAACTGTAACTAAGTTTGATTAGGAAAAACGATAAACGGATTTGGTATTCCCTAAGATGACAGGTTTGATCTCTGTAGTTAACTCAAAACTCTCAAAAAATTGTTGAGCTGTGATATATAATAAAAAAACCAATAAATAAAACTATTAAGGAAAAACATTTTAAATAAGGTTGTATTTTTTACAATTTCTGTTTATGTAGCTATATCCTAATTTTAAATGATATTCACCATGTGGAGTCTATCGACCCAAATGTAATTTAAAAAATTTTATTATTAAACTTGGAAAATTATTTCAATTACAAATATTTATATTTAAAAAAAATCACGACAATTTTAAAATATTATTATATTATTTTGATTTTTAAAATAAGCTGGGATCCGTATGAACGCCGCACTGTAACACTCGCGGGTTATTTCTCCTTAAATAACAATCTTATGGTCAAAACCATCAAACTGGCAGGGCTTAAGCCGGTCAAAAGTTTTTTGCCTATAAACAAAACCTATGGATTCACTGTTAACGGATCATTCAAATAGATTGTAATAGAGGCTGAAAAATCGATAGTTTAAGAACTATAAATTTTTTTCTAGTAAAACATGCATTATATTGGTAAATTAAAAAGGCAAGTATTTGTAAATAAGAGAGCAAAAAAAAAACTATTAATGTAAATAATCAATTATTGTCGTATAAATATGTAAGGTGAAAATATGTGAATAATATAAATCTTAACTTCTGCCGCTAAAAGCGAAAAAAATAAATCATAAGAAGATATAGTACTATTTGATTGAGGTGTTTACATTTAAAAATGCAAGGGAACAATATTATACTAATTCGTAATTTTTTTCCAAATCTCATCCCAATTCCTAAATTTAGGTAATTAAAATGCAAAAAAATAGCACAAATTTAAACCCACAATTAACAATAATGTAGGGGTTTGACCTAAAAAAATCTTACATATTTAAATTTTAAAGCGGAAATTTTAGGTTTATGTATGTGTAACCAATAAAAACATGTAATTTAATAAAAAAAAAGCTATGTAATAATCAAACATAAAATATGAGCAAATATTCAGCGGGTTAAAAAAAATTACAATAAGTTTATATATATGTAAAAATGAATAATTGTAGAGCAAAACAAAACTGGTCTGCAGCAATAGTATAAATTAATGTATAATAATCAATACAATATACATATTATAATTAGGCGCCAATTAAAATATAAAACAAGCCAAATTATGTGCTTTTTAGATGTATGCTTCCGCTTTGCGACATAATTAAAAAATAAAATTTGTGCAAGCATTTTATGCTATTGCATTGATGATAATCAAAATAGTTCCTGTAGCTCGACATTAGCTAAATATGTGTACTTTCTCAGATGTAATGTGCCTTAATTCATTATAGTATCAATAAGAGTATGCTATTTCCAGAAACAATAATTTTGTAGGAGATTGGTGCTGGTATTTGAATGTCCGGTCAAGGTGTTGTTTGTATGATTATTTGAAGATGAGTTGGTATTTGTGGAATACATGCTCGTTTTGTTGCCATTATTGTTTACTTTATTGTTATGACTATGTAGTTGCGTATTAGGATTCAGGTTACGATCAGACGCCATTCCATTAGATTGATGAATGTGTGAAGGGGTGGGGAATAACGAGGAAGGAAACAGGGAGAATGGAAAGATTTTGGTGGGATTTGTAATTGGTGATGTGAAAGGATTATTGGTGGTCGTGGTGGTGAAAGTAAAGTCACTGCTCTTATTTTTCGAAACTTGTTGAGAATGAATTGTAGTGGGCACGGCAGGATTTGTATTTTGAGAGGAAGCTGCACGAAACAACCCCATTTGTGATTCCTGGTTGTTTGTTTCAGTTTGGTTCGGTTTATCAGAGGAGCTAAAATTTTCTTCGGAAGACTGAGGCATACTAAGATTTCGAAGAATATCAAGGTTGTTGGTTTGTTGAGAATTTTGTGTAGTGCCGCCAAAGTTTTGCTGACTATTATTAATCGATTTATTACTAATTATTGTACGGTCATTTTCATTTAAATTGCAAAGACCTTCAAATCGAAAGGGAATGCTTGAATTGTCAACGTCCGTTAAAAACTCTGGATTCCCTACGTATATTCAAAATTGAATTATAACAACGATAAATGGCCTATAATAGGATCAGATGTGAACTAAAATACTAATGTTTCTATATTTCCTCTTTATTTTTATCAATTTTTCGGATTAATAAAGCAATAAGGCGATTAAATTATAAAGATGCCCAAAATAATGGTTAGGGGTAAGACTTAAAAAGAATTATTCTTTTATAATCAAATAAACTATAAATAGCATAGCAAAACAAATTTAAACGGTTAATTTATTTTTTAACAATATTAATTATAACAAGTTAAAATCAAACTGCATTTTAAATTGGCATGCATGTTTTTATACAAAAAATCTTTTAATAGTTTTTAGGCTCCCGAAAAGTCACTTTTATCGCAGTATACAACAGCTTTTACACTAATAATTATAAATTAATATAAACAAAAAAAATTGGATTGGAAACAAAGGTGTTACATTACAGATCCAGGCACCTAAGTTATGTCGACTTAGTTACAATAAAAATATTGAAGACTGACCTATTGGCAATTTTTGACTGTAGGGATGTGAAAATGGAGAAACTGAGGTGTGAGAGTGCGGAAAAAAAATTTGTGTGGGAACAGAATCAATATAATCGTCATTGTGCGCATGGGTCGATTTGAACGACGGTACCTCATTAGGATACATGTGGTTCTTTGTATGGTGGTGGTGCAGGGATCCGTTTATGTTATTACTACTATTCATTTTAGAATGGTGGCTATTGTGATGGCTTTGATGATGATTGCTATGGTGAGAATGATGCAATCTAAGAGAAAAAAGGAAATCAAATTGAATATTAATCACTATAATCAAAAGTTAAAAAAATATAAAATAAGAGAAAAGTTTATTATAGTCAGACGAAAATAGAAATATTTTTATCAAATTTTAGTAATAAAGGAGTCACTCAAAGGGTAAATTTTAAATAATAATTATATTTTTCTAGGAATGTAGATGGATCCAAATTGTTTGTCAACGGTATTTTTCATTTAATATTTTTTTTAAAGAATAAATTTAGCATTCAAAAAATAAAAGTGGAATAGAGCTAAGGTAAAATTATATCATTTGGTTGTTCTATCTTCGAACCATTACTTACGCAAAAAATTTTTCGTTTAAAAAGATTTCCACTGTTTATAAAAACAATATAATAAAATAAACATTTTATGAGGGTTGAGGTAGTATTGGTCGCTATGGTTACTCATACTGTTACCGGCGTCATACTCATCTTGCTCGTCTTCATTTTCATGGTCCTCATGGTAATGCGCCGAAGCTTTTGGCCCGCTGGTCCCGGAAGGAAAGGACATTTTCCGAACAAGGTACGTTTGCTGTTGTTGTCTTTCATCTTCCTGACCAAAATTAAATTTATAAGCGGGTTGGAAGGGAGGAGGTGAAGATTCTTCCATATCACGGATTGGTTCGAGCCCCGGGTGCATGTATGACGTGGTGGCATTGCTAATTCATAAGAGATTTACAAAAATAAATATAAAACATTCAAGAGTTATTCTTAAAGGCTTTAAATGGCTGTGATGCTTATTAAAAATAATAAATTGGATTATACATAAAGTAATCTAAGACTAAATGAGTTGCAAATGATAACTTTTTATTCCTTTTTAAATATATAAATCATTTCTCTAGAAAAAATAGAGTGAATACCCTTTAAAAATGTCAAAAAAAATATTAAAAATCAAATTTCAAGAAAAGAAATGGGGTGGCAAATACCCTTCAAACTGGCTATCGTAAAAGTTGGCCGAATTCAAGGCTGAATAATTTTGAAGATTGATATCGGTGCGGTAGATTGACGGGTCATCCAAGAGTGAGGGAGCTACATAACTGAATCCCTTAATGAGATTAAAAAAAAGAATTAAATGTCATGCAGTGTGAGGTTTGCGCCATACATAATTATAAAATGGAATAAAAGTTTCATATTTAAAGAAAATTTAAAGGCTCGGTAAAAGCTATAGAAGGTAAAACCTTGAAAATTTCATTGGCAGAGGCACTTAACAAGAATCGATCCTCAAGGGGCGAGTCCACGGGTGCCATTCCCGTGAATCGGGTATCAAATTGACTAACATCCTCGTCGCTAGTGAGACAAGGTTTGATCGGTGGTACAAGTTGCCGGTGTTCGGCTTCGATCCAGTCAACGGGCGAAAAGTAGGGATGCCTCTGTATATATAACAATGTGGAAAAATGTAAACGTATCGCAAGAATGACAAATGTTATGTGGAAAAAAAGAATTAAATTTTGTTGATCATATGTAAAAAACAAACTATTATTATATAAGCTTTTTTTTTGTTCAAATAATTACCAATATTTAACGCCATTGATACCTGTACAAATTTTAAATACAAGTAAACAGTCATCTTATATGATAAATGGATTTTAAATAAATAAAAATTAACATTCAGCCGAGTCATGCCTGTCTCTATTCTAACAAAATTGTTTCATAAAATATTTATTAGATATACTTTAATTGCCAAAGAGTCCTCCTTTCCTGAACCCAATCGCTGGTGTCTATTTCGACGAAGTAGCTAAAGTAAATGAATGGTATTAACCGGTAAAAAACACCCATAAACAAATAGAGGAGACAACTAAATATATAAAAATTTACAATAAAATACTTTTCAAAAAGAGATAATATAACACAGGTCAACAAATATCAATGGCACAACCGTGAATTTAATGAAAACATTAAAGAATATATCCCCATGATGGCCTTATCTCATATATATTGTTTTTCTTAGTTTCTTCCGGCCTTGACTCCTTACATCCGTCCATATCGAAAAAATGGCCTTTTTTGACCAAATTGATAGAGCGAGAATACCCTAAAAAGAAAAATTTCTAAATTTTTTTTCATATGGAAATCCGTGTAACTTATATTTCTCATCTCAAATAATGAGAAATAAATTTTTTTAGTATATCAAGCTCTTACATCAACATTTAGATAATAGAGAATATTCCCCAACAAATTTATATACTATACGTTATATTATCGGTTAAAATAAAAATATTTTTTGAAGTTTAATTTTAACAGTTTAGTTATTCTGAGTGTAAAAAAAATTAATTTATCTTTGTTTTAAAATCTTTTTTGTTTTTTTTGGGCATTTTTTTTTTGAATTTTCAATGTTTATAGCTGACTTACTAAGTTTGATCAGAAAAAACGGTAAACGGATCTAAAAATCCCGAAGATGGCAGGTTTGATCTCTTTAGTTGGCTCATAACTCTCAAAAATTTGTTGACCTGTGTTATATAGAACAAGTAAGAAAATTAAATCTACCTTTCTAATAAAATCTTTAGCTTCGTGGGATATGTAATCAGGGAATATAACTTTTGCCTTAAGTATTTTTTCAATTGTTTTTTTCCTATTTTCGGCGCTAAAAGGGGGCTTTATAATAAAGAGTAAAAATATAGATTGATATCATAATAAATATACATTTGCCTAGGTATGAATACTTAAATTCATATAATAAATTTATATGGCACGCAAAAAATTGTATTACTCTCAAAGACTTCGATGTTGATAAAGAAATGTTAAATTACATAGACGACAATAATATTTTTTTGTACATTTTTAACCCTGTCTCAGATTAACAAGTGGCTTAATGTAATAAAAATTTATACCCCTCCCGTGAGCATGTCAAACATCAAAGCACCAAGGCTCCACCAGTCAACCGCTTTATTATGACCTTTTCGCATTAAAATTTCGGGGGCCCTAATGAGAATATACAAAATGATGTCATGTATCGATGGATTGAGGTGGATGACCATATTCATTTTTGATAAATTTAGTTAGGCGACCATTTTGTATTTTATTAAATTTTTCATAACAAACAGCGTCAGGTGACATTTTTAACCATCAATTAAGAATAACTAAAAAACCGAGCGAGATTAAGAGTTTTACAGTGTTAAATGTTGTAAATGGCAGCATTCACAGCTTTACTCTTAATGTTTTATGTAAAACTAAGACCTAGAAAAAAATTATGTTTCTACGTTTTTTTAAAGCTTTCAAACTAATCATATTAATAAAATGATAAAAAACCGATGTAAGTGGGAAGTAAGTTTGGCACAATATATCGAAATTTTAGAGATCTGAAAACAAATTTGCCTTAGTAAAATGCATCCTTTCTTTAAAATATAATTAGATCAAATTTCATAAACTTTTTAAACAGGAAATAAGTATTTTTTTTTTTACAATTTACGCCAAAAAACTTGACTAAATTATTTATTTTATAAAAAATATTTACATCAATAAAAACTGTTTGTAACGAGCTATAAAATTATATATGACATCAATGTTTCCTCTCGCCAATAGAATTAAAATTAGCCCCTTAAAAACTACCAAATTATATGCAACAACCTACAATTTTGTATGCATTTTTATTTTTTAATGCTGTTACAATAAAAAATTATATAATAGATATCTCACATGTATTCAATAGTTCCACAAAAAGTATGAGTGAGCCCAGTGCTATCGAGGGATTCTTTGCAAAGGCCAAAATCCGTTAAAACTACATGACCTACAACCATTCAATAATATTTTATAATACAAATATCTAAAAATATGAATCTGTAATAACTAATAAAAATAGAAAATAAAAACAAAGCAAATATTTATATAAATTACAAACCCTCGGTGTCGAGCAATATATTTTCGGGTTTGAGGTCCCTGTAAATAATACCATGTTTGTGTAGATGACTCAGCGCTACGACAATCTCGGCTAAGTAGAATCTGCGAGAAATAAATGCAAATCAATTGTAAAGAAGGGTAATATAAATAAAAAAAAATGCAATTTACCACCGAAAAGGGTACATTAAAAGATAGACCCACAAAACTTATGGGAAAGAAAGAAAGCCATTAATAAAGGGCCACAGCATTTAAAAAAGCGGCAAAAAGTAAACTCAAAAAAGTGACTCAAAAAAACCACAAAAAGCTCACTTTTCATTTTTCTATAATTTTTTAAATTGAATATTATAATTTTAAAACTTTAAATAAAATTTCCTTGACCGCAATAATATTAAATCCATATTTGTAAGCATAATATTTATTCAAATAATAATTTGGAAATTTTTTTATATCATAAATATGCGTAAGGACTACAGCCAAACATATTTAGAATAAATTAAATGGGGTTGTTTTTGAATATGTGACAGGTCTGTCAAGACCTTTTAAGATTATATCAGCTAACACGGCCCATATTATTAATAAGTGCTGCCTTAAATTCTATATCAGGTCCCTTCTAGAGTGTAAACCGGTCCGTTTAAGTATAGCCCGGCCGGCCCGACATATTTTTCAACTTAAGCCCGGCTTTTTCTTTTAGGCTTGGCACAGCCCGAATATAACGGCTCGAATTATTGTAGAATGTCAATTTTTTGCTTTAAAATTAACAATAACAAACTGTAGAAGTAATACATAGCCTTTTTATTTGCTAACAATGGTTAAAATATAAGGCAAATGAGATATCAAAAATTGGCCCGACCCGTTGCAAATTTCGGCCAGAACGGACGCGGGTGAGCCGGCAAGCGGGTCTTAAATTCATTTTCTAATCCCTTAAGCCCGGTCCTGTAATCCAGAAATTGTAAATTTTAAATTGTAAAAAATAGGGTAAGTGAGTTCAATAAACAGACCTGCAAGTTTCTTCGGGAAATATCCCTTCTCGTTCCAAATGCATGAAGAGTTCACCACCGCCCAAAAAATCGAGAATGAGGTAAAGTTTGCCTTCTGTTTGAAATGCGTAGATCAAATCCACGATAAAGGGATGCTAATATTGTATAACACAGGTTGACAAATATAAATGTCAGAAAAAAAAAGTTTATCAAAATGTAAATGAATACGTCCCCATGATGGCCTTAGTAGTTTCTTCCGCTTTAGGCTATTTAGATCCGTCTAAAACAAAAAAATTATCTTTTATGACCAAGTGACAAATTTTGCGACCTCGAAAATATCCTAAAAAAAATTCCAAAATTTTTTTATATATAAAATCCTAACTTGTATTTTTTTATCTCAAATAATGAGAAAAAATTTAAGTATATCAAGCTCTCCTATCTAAAGCTGGGAAAAAGCCCATGGCTAAACTCATATTTTCGATTTTCAAAAATTTTATAAAAAAGTCAACCATAAATAGATACAAAATTTATGCAAAAAATCTTTAATCTTATAAAAATTTCTTGGATAAAGCTAAAACCATTAATTTTTTTTAATTTTTAAAAATGAAAATAAGTTTGGCCCGAAACTTTTTATCAGCTCTGCTTATATCAACTTATACCATATAATTATCAGCCCATAAATATGATCCAAATTATTATCGAGTAAAAATATTATATAAAGTTTGAATATAACAGTTTAACTGTTTTAAATACAAATAAAATTTTTTTTCAATATTTTTTTGTTTTTTTTTTGACATTTTTTCTAATTCAATGTTTATAGCTGACTTAGTAAGTTAAATGGACGGACTTAAAAATCCCTAAGATGGCATGTTTGGTCTCTGTAGTTGGCTCATAAATCTCAAAAATTTGTTGACCTGCGTAATACGCATAGGTAAAAAAATTTGGTGTACGTCTTTTTTAAGTAAAAAAATATGTTTGTATTTTTAAAAAACTTGACCCACTCGCAAATTCACATTCCATATATTAAATACAACCATGGTAAAAAATATAAAAAAATTCAAAACCGCAAATTTAAACTTGTTTTCTATATCGAAAAACATCGTTTTTCGTAATAGTTTTCAATGCAATTGCTAATTTTGAAATAATATGAAATTAATAATGAAATCCGAACTTTGTTGATAATCAATTCAACACGTGTATTTTGAATATTGTATTTAAAAATTTTCATCAAAAAAATTAATCAATTTTAATTGCGCCCTGATACCATAGGATAACGAAATTTAAAAAAAAACATCCATATTTAGCCAGCTATAAAAAAAATTTGCCCCTCTGTCGTTGTATGTATCGATCATAAGTGTTTTTGGTAGTTATTCAATGCATGTTGAATTTGAAATTTAATGTTAAAATACAGTCCCTTAATAATCATTTAACGTGTATGAATGAGAAAGCTCATTAACCAACCAAATGTATAAAACTTAAATTTTTAATTTCAAAAGTCCGGCTCGCTGATCTGAAATAAAAATTCTAGATACAATCAGGCCCGATTGACTCACGGGATCAGGACCGTATTTAGAATTAAAACACTAAAGCAAAGTTAAAAAAATAGATTTTTCATGTTGAATACTCCTAACCAAACTTAATCAGGAACAATTTAACCCCCAAGTATTAATCCTCTAAGTAGGCCTAACCAGTCAATAGGCTCTAACTAAGAAAAGCGGTTATGTCACAGGTCAACTAATTTTTGAGAGTTATGAGCTGACTACGGAGATCAAACCTGCCATCTTAGGGATTTTCAAATCCGTTTACCGTTTTTTCTAATCAAAGTTAGTTAGTCAGCTATAAACATTAGAAATTTTAGAAAAAATGCCAAAAAAACAAAAATAAATTAAAATTATTTTTATGCATATTTACAACAGCTAAACTGTTTAATTCAAACTTCAAATAAAACTTTATTTAAAAACCGATAATTTATTGTGTCGTATTTAAGTTTGGACGCGAAATATTTCGTATTATCTGAATGCTGATGTTAGAGCTTGATGTACTAAAAAATTTTATTTCTCATTATTTGAGATGATAATTATAAGTTACAAGAAATTTTTATATGAAAAAAAGATTCTTTTTTTTGTTTTAGGGTATTCTCGATCTGTCATTTTGGTCAAAAAAGGTCATTTTTTCGATATGGACGGATGTAAGGAGCCGAAGCTGGAAGAAACTAAGAAAAACGAAATATATATATGAGATAAGACCATCATGGGGATAAATTCTTTTATGTTTTCAAAAAAATTCACGATTGTGTCATTGAAATATATTAAAAAATTAATTATAAAATGTCATAAACATATGCATTTTAAACAACATGCAAATGACACACGAGGTTAATAAATTAAAATGGATAAATGGGTACTTTAATAGCCTCGAGTATATTGCGTTCAGCCTTGGTGTGGGCCGTGTCCTTTTGGTTGCGAATGATAACGGCCTTGCGTAGAACTTTCATGGCGTATATTTTGCCTTTATTGCCACCCTTCATTTTGCGGACTTGAAAAACCTGGAAATAAAAAACAAATGTATTTACTAGAGAGAAACAGATCACACTTTCTTGACATTATCAATCTTTTATGCCAAATATTAAATCTTTTTGGTAATATTTTTCTACCTTTTTCAAGTCCGTTTACCGTCTTTTGTGATGTTGTAATTATGATCCAAGTTGTAAAAATGGCAAAAGTTGCATTTGATAGAATTTGTAATGATGAATATAGAGGACAAATTCCAAATTTTTCGAAAAGTATTTAATTTATGATGAATTGTGTAGAAATTACAATTATTTTTAACGCTTTATATCTCAAGGACTTTATAATAATAGCAATGAATTCCATTCCGACTTCATAATTAAATGGAAAAAACTAAAAATAGCTTTACCTTCCTTTTTCGTTAAAAATTACACAGGTCAACAATTTTTTGAGGGTTATGAATTAACTACAGAGATCAAACTTACCATCTGAGGGAACATCAAGTCCGTTTACCGTTTTTCCTAATCAAACTTAGTTAGTCAGTTATAAACATTAAAAATTTTAGAAAAAAAGGTTAAAAAACCAAAAAAGCTTCAAAAACAAAAACAAATTGAAATTTTATTTTGCATTCACAATAGTCAAACTGTTTAATTTAAATTTCAAATAATATTTTCATTAAAAACCTATAATCTGTCGTATCGAATTTAAGTTTGACGCGAAATTTTTTGTATTATCTAAATGCCGATGTAAGAGCTTGGTATATTAATAATTTTTTTTTTCCATTATTTGTGATTAAAAATATAATAGATACAAATTTAAATATGCAAAAAAGATTTTTAAATTTTTTCTTTTTAGGGTATATTTAGATCCTGTCAATTCGGTCAAAAAAGGCCATTTTTCGTTATAGACGGATCTAAGGAGCCAAAGACGGCAGAAACTAAGAAAAACGAAAAACATATATGAAATTAGGCCATCATTGGGATGAATTCTTTTATGTTTTTATAAAATTCACGTTTCTGACATAAATATTTGTTGACCTGTGTTTTTTTGAGCTTTTTCCCTTTTTTTCTGGACTAAAAAAGCCCATTTTTCCCTTATTAGCCATACTTTTTTAAGCATTGCCCTTTTTAAGCAAGAATAAAGGTCATTCGTTTACCATGCCCACATACTCGTGGGCTTTTTGCCAAATATGCAAATATATTTAAAAAAAACTCTTTTCTTTTTTTCTTAGGTCTGGCGCAAAGCTCTTTAATTGGTTAATAAAAAGATATATACGTTGAGAAAAATTCGAATATTTTTATAAAAAAAAAGCACTAAAAGAGTCAGAATACATTAATTATTTTTCTTACTTTATTTATATATTTATATTACATTAGTTGACATAATGACAAATAACACTGGACAACAAAATTTGAACGACCCTAAGCATCATTTATGGCAACAATGGTTTTTGGTCAAGTTTTTGGCGCTGATCACGATTAAAATAAGAATTTTAGCCAATGCCTCAGATTTTTGGTTATTTGGTAGATTTTTCAATTTTTGGGGTATTTTGGGTTTCTATGTCATAAAACCTATGGGTAGTAACAAAGTTTAAAAATATATTTAGATAACGGAAACATTCATTATTAACGTAAAGCGTTTTTTTTATAATACTTAATTTTTTTTTTATTTTTTCATTTTGCTAATAATTTTAGGTAATAACCTTTTTAGATATGTTTTTTATAAAGAATCTGAATATGCCAATAGATTTTTTGAAAAAATTAATGGTTAAAGAAATTGTGTGTATTTTTTTCGAACTTTAGACGCAGTTTAAAAAAAATTAGAGGCATTAGAAAAAAATAATAAACCCGGGATCGTTATCGCAAGAAAATTCTCTACAAAACCCTCGAAAAATCGTTTATGTTGTTTTTTTGTTGTCCAGTGTAATATATGAAATTAGGTTTTAAGTTTAAAAATTCAAAAAGTTGTTTTTCAACAACATTAGTTTATACTCGTGCTATTTTTTTATGTTTATATGCAAAAATACGGCAAAACAAGCTAAACAATTTAATCCTGCAGGAAATATAACATTTTTAAAATTCCTTAAAAACTTTTAAATGCGTTGAGCGAAAATGCGTTAAATCCAGATACCGCGAAAAAATATGTAAATTAAACGAAAAAATTGGCTGGCGTTAATGTTAAATGATTAAACCATTATAAATAAATGCTATGCAATAGAATATAATTTACATAAAATTAGTTAGGGGTTTATTTAAGTTAAGAAAACTAATAGTTTTAGTCGTGTCTTATTAAAATCCCGTATGGATAGGACAAGAGGGAAAATGTCATACCACTAAAACAGGTCAAAAAATGTGTTTTAGGTTTTTCGTATTTCCACGCTAATGTGCTTTAAATTTCGATTTATAGGTATATTGATATAAGAATGTTAGATTTTTACCCCCATTTAAAAAAAATGGTTTAAGGTTCCCCATACCTCTCCTCGCATAGGGGCGCCATACCCATTGCTTTGACTCTTGTAATTGGAGCAAAGCAATATGCCAACGGATTAGATAGTAAAATTTGCTCGCACGCTAGAGATAAGTTTTTATAAACTCTTACATTGGGCATATCGTTTAGGGCCTATTGCCTAGGCAGGCCTCAGCTTCAAAGTGGTTGCACTTGTGTACTATTTTCCGAAGTAAAAGGCCGCCTATGCAAGGATTCACACCCAAACCTCATGCAAGTAAGAGAGCGATGTTTGAAACTGAGCTATATAAGCCGAATAAATCCATTTAAACTGCAAATTATCAGAGTAAAAAATAAAGCAAAATTTAGAACAGTTTATTACCTTAAAAGAGGCAAGTAGGTCAATGCTTATAAAAAATATTAAAACCTAGTAAAGTTAAATTTTTTTTTATATTTTAAAAATTTAATTTTAGAAAAAAATATTTTTGGTGCTAATAATTAGGATTGGCAACTTTATGTAAAAATGCGTTTATTAAAAAACAAATTTATTATTATATATTTTAAAATTAAAAAACCCAACAACATGCCGATAAACATGAAAGATATTATATCGATTTGACCGACAAAAAAATTTATAACTAAAGTCTGATTAAAAAAATTAGTCACTAGTTAAGCTTTGAAGTATCTTATATTTATACAATAGATTTTCAAACACAAATACTTTAATCAACAAACATTTTTCAACTAACGTTAAAAGGGTTAGATTGCATTCAATTAACCTTGTGTTATATATTAAAGTCACACGAAAGCCCGGGCCAATTTAAATCTCATTTTGTCTTATTTTGTTCAGCCACTGTTAACATAAACTAAAAATAATAAATATCACCCAATGAAGGAAGTTACTTCTAAAATCTATATTTAATTGTTAACGCCGGGCATCAAGATATGGAAGACCTTAAGCATCATTATGGCAACTATCGTTTTTGAACAAGTTTTAGGTGTTGATTGTGGATATGAAATTAAAATATTAGCCAATGCCTAAGATTTTTATTTATCCGGTGTCAAAAATAAGATTCTTATTTTTGGGGTATATTGGGCTTAATTATAATACAAGTAAATTTTTGAGAGTTATGAGCTAACTTAGAAGACCATAACAGCTATTTTGAAAATTTTTGAATCCGTTTACCGTTTTTTTAACAAACTTTATAATCCAGCTACAATTAAAAATTAAAAAAACAAAAATTCAAAAACAAAAATACATTGAAAGTTTTTATATATATTCACAACAGTTAAACTATTAAATTAAAACTTCAAAAAATATTTAATATAAAACCTAAATATCGTGTCATATTTAAATTTAGGTGCCAAATATTCTGTATTACCTACGTTTAAGAGATTGATATACCTAAAAATTTTGTTTTCATTAGTTATAATAAATATAAATTATGAGTGATATAAATATGAATTTTTTTTTCATTTGGTTTTTTCCAGGTCGCAAAATAAGACGGTCAAATTTGTTTATATTTCGATATATATCTAAGAATTGAAGTCTGAAGAAACTTCGAAAAACGGAAAATATAGTATCACACTGAAGAAACTTAGGAAAACGGAAAATATATGAGAAAAAACCATTATGGGGATAGTTTTCCCCCAGTGTCATAACTCTCTTTTTTCACTCATTAAGACAAATGAGTAGAAACAGAAGTTTAAAAATATACTTGGAAACATATATTTACAACGCTAGGCGTTTGAATTTTGTCATAGAAAAATTTATTCGTTTTTTTAAAATTAGGAGTTTTCGTCATAAATCGTTTGTTGTTCTTAAACTTGCAAGTAAATTGTTAATAGCAATAAACTTTTTTAGACAAACTTTATATAAGGGATCTAAGTGTGCTAATTTTAAAACTTAATAGTTTGAGAAATACTATAGATTTTTTTCGGAACTTTGGGCCCATTATAAAAACAATTAGAGGCATTGGGCGAAAAACTAAACCAGGGATCGGTAATTGCATTTTTAATAACTTTTATTTGGTGGCAACAAAACACAGCATTTAAAATATCCACAAATAAATGCATAGAAAATAATTATGAAATCTACCTTTCCGTAGCCTCCTTTGCCCAGCACTCGGAGAATTTGGAATTGATCAGTGCTAACTTTTTCCGCGTTCCTGTTTACGTTAGATGCATTGAGGATGAGCGATTCGCAATTTGTGGAGTGGTCCCTGGAAAAATTGGCGCACGTTTAGAAAAAGTAAGAAGATATTTTTTAGATTTAAAACTATTCTCACGATACAAAGTAAAATTCTCTCTAGCGTAAAATTTTGCGATTGTGATCTTTTTCATTCCAAATGTTTTAGATCCTAATTTTTATTTATCATTTTTTTAGCACTCATATAAAATTAAAGGTGTAAAAGAAAATATCAAAAATAGTAAAAAGTTGACATAACAATTTTTTTGTTAGATTAGAGATAATTAAATACAACTAAATATATATTTAGCAAATATCAATGATGTTCTTATAAAGGCTTGAAGCTTGCAAACTAAATAAACTTGGTTTATCTATAATCCTGAATAGAGCTTCTCCAAAACTTATGGGTGAGTTTTGATCATATTTTAGTACAAAGTGGATTTGCCAAAAAATTAGTAGAATCTACTACATATTTATATAAAAAAATTCAATATTAATTAGATGACGTAAATAACAGTCCATCACATGTCTCTTTTTAACTAATCACAAATAATAGTTTAAGGCTTTAAGGTATGTTAATTAGCATAAATTATTTGTAACTGTGCAAAAAATTATTATCATCGTTAGTATTTCCGTTGTTTAGATTTTGAATTTACTTAACATATTGCAAGTTGATTTATTTAATCATTTATAATGTACAATAATTATGTGTTGAGTAATATTAATGATCTGGACAGCAGGCTCACAAGCAGAAAATCTTATATCCAAATTTATTTCAAACCGGGCCGTAATCATCCGGCCCGGCCCGCCTGACATACTTATAAGCCCGGCAATTTTGCAATTTAGGCACGGCCTAAAATCTTATATTGCAAGCTATAAATGTTGCTTTCAAAATATCTATAAAATACAGAGTGTTGAAATTATACGCTTTATCTAGTTAAATTAAATTTATTTTTTAGTCCTAGTAAGATAAAATATGGTATAAAGAATGGAGCCAGCCGGGCCCGTTTTTTTCTAATTCAGGCCCGGTCCGCCGAGCCCGTTTATTTGCCAGCGGCCTTTTCGGGCGGGCGGGCATTGGTCGGAGCTTTCGGCTCCCTACTCAATCTCTAATCCAAATAGACGGATAAGTTTTAATTGAATTTAATTAAAGCTGTTACAAGAAAAATAAATCATTAATAACACCGGACAACATAATTTGGACGGCCCTAAACATTATGGCAACTATCGTTTTTAATAAATTGTGTTAATTACGAATATGACATAAAAATTTTAGCCAATGCATCAGATTTTTAGTTATTTGGTGTCAAAATTAAGGTTTTCCTATTTTGTTGGTAAGCTTTTCTCTTAAAAAACCTATGGGTATTAAATTTAATATATTTAGATTACGGAACCATTCATTTAACGTAAGGCGTTAATTGTTTTATAATATTTAATTTTTTATTTTTTCATTTTTGTAAAATTAGTGGTGTTCGTCATAAAACACCTTTAAAATAGAAAGTAAATTGCCAATAATTTTGAGTTATAATCTTTTGTAGATAAGTCTTTTTATAAAAAATCTAAATAAGCCAATAATTTTTTTGGAAAATAAATAATTTTGGAAATTTTTTCCTTAACTTTGGAAACAATATAACAAATATTGGAGGCATTGGAAAAAAACTAAACTTCGGATCGTAATCACAATAATTCTCTACAAATCCCGGTAAATATCGATTATATTGTTTTTTTTTTGTGTCCAGTGTAATCTTTACATTATTATTAATAATTTTTAATCCATTTATGACCATACTTTGTAAGTGGTTTGTTTTTTCGTAAAATTCTAAACAATCTCAAAACGCGTTTTAAACGCATTTTATTAATGGCGCCAAGGCAATATTGCAAAATGCCTTTATATTACCACGATCCATATGTTTTTATACTTATTTTTTATTAAAAATGAAATTGGACAAGGTTTATGCTAAATTTGTTTTACATTAATCTAGATGTAAAATTAAAACTTACGCATCTTGAACTTCATGTTTGATATTTTCCATGACTTGATGCTAAAGATAATAAAAAAAATACATATAGTACCCATTATTATGATTGAGCAATTAAGAATTTAGTTATATCACTGGGCAAGTCTAAGGATCTAGCGATTAAAAAATCAAGCTTTTGGTCTAAATAGGATAAAATTAAGCATTTTATGAAAAAAATTGTAAATCTCTTTTTACTTCCAAATAGTAAAGAAACACCAAAATTTGATATATATATATATATGGTCAATTCCACCTCAAATCGACAAACTTTTTCCCTTGAAGTCTCAGTTTTGGCTGAAAATTGGTACACTGGTAGGGTCCTTGGGTGCTGATAAAAACCTAAATTTTTTTTGACCGGAAGTGATTTTTGATTGAGATATGAGCAAAAATATTTTTTATTTTTTTGCAAAAAAAATAGAGGCAACTTTGCGCGCATGTGTTCTCAAAAGTATTGTAGCTAGATCATATTTTTTTTTTATTTTGAAGATCGTAATAAGGGCTACCTTAGACGCAAAAAATATTTAAAAAAAAATTTTTTAAGTTACCAAAAAATTTAAGTCAAGTTTAGACACAAATAGCTCAAAAAACGTATCTTTGAATTTTCTGAAAAATTTATAAAATATGGCCCTTAATATTGTTAATAAATTTATGATTTAAAAAGTTTGGGACCGGCATGACTTTTTTTAAAAATTTAAAAAAATCAATTTTTTGCCCTAATTTTCGGACATATTTATGCCCTTGGCACTATATTAGAATATGCCAATGTGCCAAATTTGACAGTATTCAAAAAGCAGGACATATGGGCAATTATATTAGACCATAATAGTTTGATTTAATTGATTACTACTATTATTAAATTTACAATGAAAAAGTGAACCTTAAAACCGAAAAAAGTGAAAATTTTGCCTGTTTTCAAACGACTTTCTGGTTAACCAGCCAATCTTTTTTTAATATTTAACATTTATTTTATAGATAAAATATCGCTTAATAACATATAATAGCCCCACCTTTTTTTCACTCGATTTTGATGCTTCTACAATAAAAATACGTAAATTTGCCAAAAAACAGCAAATTTTCAGGTGTCAAAAAACTAACGCAGATTGTATTCGTCTGTGCAAGCTTATTTTTTTATTATTTTTGCATAATTATCTATAAATATCTAGAACCTATATAATCAGTCATATTTTGCCTGTTTAAGTGTTAAAAAAATAGTATATATGTTATGTATAGAAAATCTTAAAAGAACTAGATAGGTAAATAAAAAAATGAGATTATTAAATTATTCCATTAATTTTATTAAATTTGTAATTTAATGTATTTATTAAAACACATTCTTGTGTTAAAACTCGTAAGGAACGCATTTAGTTATAAAAAACTTTAGGTCAATCGCCCAAATCCATATGCCCAAAGAATCAAGTAACAGTAATATTTCCTCTTTCTTTAGTAGGTTTAGTGCGTCTATATAAAACTAAAATGTAATTGGAACTAAAATTGTTGGTTTTTGAACTTTATTAAGGTCAGTTAGATATATATGGTGTGCCTTGCTCTAAATAGCCTTTCAAAAACATATTTGGCATTTGTAAAAATTAGTAAAAAAGACTGAATGTCTATATTTTGTTTATATTAAATTACGTCTAATATTTAGTATTAAAATTCATCATTGAAGCTAATTCTGCCCGTTATAATCATTTAAGGTTGTTTAACCCTAAAATTGACTTCTTTTATGTAATTATAATATCAAAAAACCATATCATTTTCTTTCATAAAATAATTGACTTTTTACGTTTATTTTAAGTTTGTTGATAATCATAAAAAAAGAAAATCTGTTGAATCATAATATTCTAAATAGGCCAAATATATTCTATTTTATTTATTTTTGTCAGATTTAACGTTGTTGAGGCTGTTTTTTTTAAAAACTATTAAATAATAGAAAAAAATAAATTTTTACAAATTTTTTAACCTTATTATTTTTTCTAAAATCCTCTTAAATTTTTTTTTATACAATATATTTAACAAATTTTTTGAATTTTGCTGAGGATAAATATTGAGAATTATGTACATATTCTAATTTTGTTCATCAAACTAAAAATAACTAGTAAAAGTTAAAATATATAAGCATAAAAATTAACATATATAAGCATAAAAATTAAGTTTTTATTTTTTACACCTTAAAATTTCAAAAAACCTGGCAAACTTTGGTTTTTATTTCATAAAAAGCTATGGGTACGTTAAAAAATGTTGGGGGAAATTTATGTTATATAGTGATGTTTTATGTATAAAATGCAATTTTAAATTTTCAAATTGGTTTGGTAGTGACCCAGAAAGTCGGCTTAGAAGATAGGAGTAAAATACTGAAAATTATCAATTTTTTTGTTCTGAAGTTCCCCTTTTCTTTACAAAATTGACAATAGTTTGAATCAAATTAATAAAACTGTTATAACCTAACATACTTGCCCCTATGTCTAACTTCTTATATATAAACAAATTTGGCACTTTTAAATATTTTAATATAGTACAGGGAGCAAATTTTTGTCTAAAAATCAAAAAAAAATTTTTTTTTTTTGAATTTTTTAAAAAGTCTAGTCGGTCCCATACTTTTGAGTTCACATATTAATAATGAATACTAAGGACTGTATTTCAGCAATTTTTTAAGAAATTCAAAAATACGTTTTTTTTTGTTATATCAAACTAAATGTTCTTTACAAAATTGCAAAATTTTAAAAAAATAATTTTAAAATAATAACACATGCAAGATAGCCCTTATTGTCCTCTTCAAAATAAAAAAAAAATTAAATCTCTAGCTATAATACTTTTTGACTTATAACCTCCCAAAGTTGCTTCAAATGTGAAAATTCACCTTGCAATTTTTTTTTCTTTTGCCCCTATCTCCGTCAAAAATCACTTTCGGTCAAAAAAAATTTCCAGATTATGAGATACCCTTAGATACTACCTCCATGCAGAATTTCAGCCAAATCAAAAGGGGTACCCTTCACGGATTTGTTGGATTGAGGTGGAATTGACCATATATATATATGGGCGCGTTCAGACTCATTTCATTTTTTTTAAATATTTTTTTTTCAAAATTTGTAAACTTTTCTTTCAGAAAAACTATTTTAAATGATAATTACAAAGACTGGCTTTTGTTATGCTTACAATGTTGAAGAGTATAAATTTTGAAAAATTTTCAAAAAAATGAAACGTCTGAACGCGCCCTATAGACAATATCTGATTAATTAGTATATGCCCAAAAACATCATTTATGAACTTGTGTTTTGGTAATGCAAATGCTATCAACTAATTTTTTTAAATGTATTGTAGAAATAAGTCGAGTATTTTATGCTTTATGTAAATGTCGCATGTCTTCTAAAATCAAGTTAAATTTGCCCCGAGACTGTTTAATATTACGTTTAATTGGTTCAAACAACTAATGTTTTAATTATAATAAAAAAAAGGCTTAAAAAATGACCTAATTTGCTACAAAAGTGTATTAAACAGGGAAAACAAATCTTTTACAATAACACAACCTTTTGAAGGCCTTCAGCCGGTCAACCGTAGAAAACCTTAAATTATAGGGGTTTAAACTTATTCAATACTCAAATCGATATTTTAATTTTCGATTTTTAAATCCGCAAAAACGTATGAAAGTGTAGATTCACACACACAACATTTTAAAATGGACGTTTTTACATTACAAATCACAATTTTATATTTAGGATGACACTGGGAGGAAATAATTCCCAAGATGGCCTTATCTGATAATTTTCCGTTTTCAAAGTTTCTTTTGCCTTGGGCTATTATAGTCTATAATAAGGGTCATGTGTTTGAGTAATAATAAGCTCTTGCAGGCAAAAGAAACTTTTTCCATTTTTTGTCATTTTTAACCTATTGTCTAACAACATTTTCAATTTTAAAAAACCTCTATTTTCCCAGAAACTTGCTTTTCACCATATTTTGTAAAGTCAGTTTTTAGAAAATAATATTAAAGGCTATAAATAACCAATGTTTTCAAAAAATATTACACATCTAGCACCCTTAGGTATTTCATGTTTTCATGAACATATTGATGAGTCACAAGGGTAGAACAGGCTAGGATTTATATTATCGAGTTAGCAATAATAAATAAAATATTGGTCAACTGGTCATAAAAATTGCCAAAAATTTTATAATTATACACTATTGAAAATTATTATTTTTTGATTTATATAAATTTGATATAATAGTGTCTTATAACATAGGGTAAAAAAGCGGGTCTAGTAAACTTAAGCTATTACAATAAATGTCAAGCAAAGTCATTTAGGAATGGTGTATTACTACCATATATGCATGCCTAGTCCATCATATATTAGTTAGCAAAATTATTCTTTTTTGGAAACTCTTGGTTTTTCTTTATACACCTTTTCTATTGTAATGACAAATTAACTCAGCAATATTCCTGATTATATAAAAATATTAAAAGGTTCTGCCTAATGTGCTCAAACTCTGGTTATTTTTTTTTGTTAATTTAAAGTAAGTATTCATTTAAAATTTAATTTTTAGATATGATTTGTAATATATGAATTAAATTTTCATGTTTAATCAAGAAATTGTACATAATACAGCTTATATAATAAGGTAATTTTATTAAGTGAAAAAGGGTATTATGTTTTCATAATGAGATTAAGTAAGGTTACTAGTCAAAACTAAAAATATGAACTTATATAACAGGCTAAAGCAAAATTAAATATGGGTGGGCAGTTTGATTATATGGCCAACAAAGTCACCTCTACTCCTAGCTGTATAATTAAAGACCACCAATAAGAACAACACAAAAATATTACAAGATATGTTTTACGATAAATCAGATCTTATATTAGAAAAAAATTACCTCACTAGGTTCATCCAATATTGCATCATTGTCATATTCATAATCTCGGCGATTACCAAAAGCATCTTCATTACCATTAATCTCAATATCAAACAATTGAGCCATGAATTTAATATAGGTAATTTTTTAAGGTTAATAGTGTTTAAGGATATTTTGCATTATAAAATGCTTATTAAACATAAAAGCTATTATGTGATGGCTATGGTAATAAATATTTTTTTATTATTTTATTGTGATTGTATTTTGATAGAAGTTAGCTTTAATCAATTTGTGCTTTAAATTATTAATTAAATTGAAATGCCTGATGGATGGGTTAATGGTAAGATAAGATATGTTGTATTTTAGTTTCAATTTGAGAATATATTTGCGATGAAGTTTTGAATTCAATAAACATAAGAAATAAGGTTCTGGTATAGATAACTCTGTGACCATGATAAATGGTTTGCTTATAAGTTTCCAATAAATGACAAAAAATTGGAGCTCTTTTCTAAATATAAAATCCAAATAAACACCCTTTAAAATATTATAACATAATTATTGCTGCTTTTACAAATTAGATTTCATAAAAAACCTATTTCGATAAAAAAAATAGCAAAAAGGCCAATTAAAAGTATAAATGATTAGATTGATTACCTATATGCCAAGCTAAAAAATATCGGGTTACGGTTTGACAATTCAAATTTTTTTTCATTTCTCAGTTGTTAAATTTAAAAATTTTAAATAAGAATTAGGACGCTTGAGGGCTGCGGCTAGTGAAAAAAATTAAAACAAAAAATTTATTTGATTAATATTAAGGTAGCTAAATGTAAAAAAAAATTTTAATTTTGTTAAGCATATCCTAAAACGACCAAAAAACATGTTTAATTTTAATTGTATTAGCCACAGCCAAGGCTGCGCCTAATAAAAAAATTTTAAAGAAAATTATCTTTTTTTACACTCGCCACCTTGATGTTAATATAAAAAAAATTTTCAAAACTTTTATTTCACTGGCCGGAGCCAAATATAGCCCATGATTGTTTTATTTGATTCGTTTTTATAAAAAAAAAAACAAAAAAAAAATAATGGCATAACAAAGATTGTTACCATCACATTAAATAAAACTAAGAAAAGTGCAAAAATGTCTGGAAAAAATTATAAGGTTTAATATATTAGTTTTTAAATTCTTCATAATTTAATACTGATACTCAACTCTCTGTCATAATAAGGGGCCTTATTTTGTACCACTTTTGTTATATATCTCTATATAGTAGCAATTATAATAATTGTTCTTTTAAAAAAATATATACTATCATTCTTTAATTAAAATATATTAGCTTAAAAATTTTGTTAATTGTATTTTTTCATTTAATGCGCCATTTGTATTTTTTTAGAAACAAAGTGCCCCCAATTTTTAATACTATATTTATATAAACTTATATTTTAGGCTGCGGCTAGTGGAAAAAAAAGTTTTGACAAAAAAAAATTGCACGCATTTAAATAACATTGAGGCGGCTAGTGTAAGAAATTTTTAAAAAATTTATTTGAAAAATTTCTTGTTAGTATCCTAAAACGACCAAAAAACCTAAATTCTCATTTTTATTAGCCGCTAAAATTTTTTTTATTTTAGAAATTTTTTTTACAATTTTGAAAAAAGTATTCGACGCCGGCAGGACAAAAACACGAAACATTTATAAATGTTTTGTGTTTTTGTCCTGGGGAAAACACGAAACATTTTTTAATGTTTCGTGTTTTTGTTTTTTTAAAACACGAAATATTTTTTTCGTGTTTCAAAAATTAATTTAGATTTTTGCAAAATGTTTCGTGTTTTAAATATTACTAAAACACGAAACATTTTTTTGGTTTTTAAAATTTATGTTAATTAAGTGTTCATGCAGCAAATTTGGTCATATAATATATCGTTCGACTCCAAATTTTATGGGGAATTTAACTATCATATTGTGTGTGCCCAAAAAATTGACAGGTGGTCTTTGTTGTTTAAAAACTTTAGTTTTTGTTTTTAAATTTTTGCTTGAGTTTTTTATTGATTAAATCTATAAATTTATATCATATATAACCTAAAACACCTTGTTAAACTTATGACCATATATGGTAATATTTTTAAAACTTAACATTGCTTTAATATTTATCGACCAAGTTAAACTTGTAATACATAGTTCGACGCCAAATTTTATGGAGAGTTTAACTTGTCTGCGAAAGGTTGACAGGTGGTCTTTGTTGTTTAAAAACTTTATTTTTTGTTTTTAGATATTTTTTGGTTATTTTATTGATTCAATCTACTATATATAGATCATATGTAACCTAAAACACCATTTTAAATTTATGACCATATATGGTAATAATTATAAAAACTTAACACTGCTTTATTATTTATCGGCCAAGTTAAACCTGTAATACATAGTTCGACGCCAAATTTTAAGGAGAGTTTAGCTATCTTGTCTGCAAAAGGTTGACAGGTGGTTTTTGTTGTTTAAAAACTTTATTTTTTGTTTTTAGATCTTTTTTGGGTATTTTATTGATTCAATCTACTATATATAGATCATATGTAACCTAAAACACCATTTTAAATTTATGACCATATATGGTAATATTTTTAAAACTTAACACTGCTTTAATATTTATCGACCAAGTTAAACTTGTAATACATAGTTCGACGCCAAATTTTATGGAGAGTTTAACTTGTCTGCAAAAGGTTGACAGGTAGTCTTTGTTGTTTAAAAATTTTATTTTTTGTTTTTAGATTTTTTTTTTTGGGTATTTTATCGATTCAATCTACTATATATAGATCATATGTAACCTAAAACACCGTTTTAAATTTATGACCATATATGGTAATATTTTTAAAACTTAACACTGCTTTAATATTTATCGACCAAGTTAAACTTGTAATACATAGTTCGACGCCATGCGAAAGGTTGACAGGTGGTCTTTGTTGTTTAAAAATTTTATTTTTTGTTTTTAGATCTTTTTTGGGTATTTTATCGATTCAATCTACTATATATAGATCATATGTAACCTAAAACACCATTTTAAATTTATGACCATATATGGTAATATTTTGAAAACTTAACACTGCTTTAATATTTATCGACCAAGTTAAACTTGTAATACATAGTTCGACGCCAAATTTTATGGAGAGTTTAACTTGTCTGCGAAAGGTTGACAGGTAGTCTTTGTTGTTTAAAAACTTTATTTTTTGTTTTTAGATCTTTTTTGGGTATTTTATTGATTTAATCTACTATATATAGATCATATGTATTCATTTTGTTTTGTTCAGAGTTTTCGGGATTTTCACACCCGCCTTCTGAGGGCTGACGGTGACCCAGATTTGACTCTGGACTCCCTAGGCATCATCGTTTAGGGCCTACTGCCTTGTAGGAACCTAAAACACCATTTTAAATTTATGACCATATATGGTAATATTTTTAAAACTTAACACTGCTTTAATATTTAACCAAGTTAAACTTGTAATACATAGTTCGACGCCAAATTTTATGGAGAGTTTAACTTGTCTGCGAAAGGTTGACAGGTAGTCTTTGTTGTTTAAAAACTTTATTTTTTGTTTTTAGATCTTTTTTTGGGTATTTTATTGATTCAATCTACTATATATAGATCATATGTAACCTAAAACACCATTTTAAATTTATGACCATATATGGTAATATTTTTAAAACTTAACACTGCTTTAATATTTAACCAAGTTAAACTTGTAATACATAGTTCGACGCCAAATTATGGAGAGTTTAACTTGTCTGCGAAAGGTTGACAGGTGGTCTTTGTTGTTTAAAAACTTTATTTTTTGTTTTTAGATCTTTTTGGGGGGTTTTATTAATACAATCTACTATATATGAATTATACGTGACCTAAAACAACATGTTAAATTTATGACTATATATGGTAATAGTTATTGAAACTTAACACTGCTTTATTATTTATCGGCTAAGTTAAACTTGTAATACAAAGTTCGACGCCAAATTTTAAGGAGAGTTTATATCTGCAAAAGGTTGACAGGTGGTCTTTGTTGTTTAAAAACTTTATTTTTTGTTTTTAGTTTTTTTTGGTGGTTATTTATTGTATTATCTACTAATAAATAAAATGTAACTTAAGGCACCATAATAACTTTAAGACCATATATGGTGTTTCTTATAATTTAGCACTGCTTTAATATTTATCGACCAAATTATTGTATATGGAAAATCTATCATATTGTCACTGCCCAAAAATTGAGAAGTAGCTGCGCTGCTTAAGATCTTTATATCTTATTTTTTTTTGTTATATTAATTTATTCAATAGTTTTTTTACTATATATGATATGTTACACCTTACAAGGTATTACTTTCAAAATTGGTCACTATTTCTGCATTTAATGATTAAATTAATATTACATCCTTCAATTTTATTAAAAATTTAGTTAGTGCCCAAGTATTAACAAATTTTTTTAATTTACTTTTGAGATAATATTACACTCAATGGTCTTTTCAATATAATATGATGTGTTACTTAATATGCCATATTTATTTTATGTCCTTCCTAATGTGATTATATTAATTAAAAATTGTATCAAAATTTGGCCATTTGTCTACCATAACGCGGATATGAGATTTTGTTCAACGGCAAAATTAATTGCTCGGCTCTTCCTATCATTGGCAGAATTCACCAAGCGTTGGATTATTCACCCACTAATAGGGAACGTGAGCTGGGTTTTGACCGTTGCGAGATAGACAGTTAAGTATTATCCTACTGACCCGTTGTTGCTATAGTAATCCTGTTCAGTACCAGAGGAACCGCAGGTTCAGACATTTGGTTCAGGCGGTCGACTGAAAAGCCGACGGCGCCAAGCTACCATCTGGGAGATTACAACACCTCTATGTCAGAATCCTACCTACAAAAGTAACGAATCGGCGCGCCTTGTAGTCAAGTAACTCAATATACGGTACCGTTTACGCGGTTACCGAGAAAGCCGGACCCGTTGATTCGATTCACGATTAATAACCAACGACCGGCTCAAAGTTTTTTATGGTTTTTAAATATGAACAATATTAGTAAATAATAAAGTTCTTAAAATACTGTAAATAAGTTTTATATTGCAAAATACTTTAAAATTAAACTATAGTTGTATTTTCGGCCAATTTTGCCAAAATCACTGCACATTATAAACACTTTTATATTATAAATTTTGCACTTTTTACTTTTGGATTGGCTGAACTCATCAATAATGTATATAGCAGATTAATGATTTTAAATTTTTCCCCCGTCCTTGAATAAATGCCTACCTATTATTTAAATAATTTCTAGCAAAAATTTCAATGTTAATTACACAGCTTACATTAAGGTTAAAGCTATTAAAAATTTGAACAGCCGTGTTGGGCCGAGCCGAAATAATAAACAGGGAGGGCGGCATATAAAAATAATGTTAAACTGCTATGGATAGCAAGCAATAAAAATTTTATCACTTGAATTTTTTGGAAAAGAACATAATAGTGTGACTTAAGACGACAGATTTTGTTTTGAAATGACATTTATTACCAAGAATTGGAAGCCTGCTCGCGCGATCTGGGTAAATTTGTCACTGTATTGAGGCCTTCCTTTAGAATTTGTTAAATTAACATTGAAAATGTTTTATGATGTAACCAGCGTTGAATTTATGTATCAAAAATAAAAAAGGGCTGCCTGTAATTAACATTTATTGTAAAAATAAATAATATATTCTATAGATTGTGATTCGATGGATTATGAACAATTACTATTCAGGTAAAATTATTCAGTTAAGAGGGCAGTTGGAGCCTGAGACTTGTTTACGCTTAGACAAATTATTTTTTAACTTTGTATATAGAATTTTTTGACCATAGTTAATTGAAGATTTGTTTTTTTACAATGTGCAGGATGAGAAAAAGTCATAACAAAGGTTTAAACATTAACACTTCGTATTTTTTTATGGACGACTCAGTCATATCGATAGTGATTATATCAAAATTTTTTTTAAATCAGATTAAAATAACTTAATATTGCCCTGATAACTATATATATATCTCCTATTGCACGCGTGCCGGGACTACAAACCGGGCCTTTTTATCTCTTATTGTATTTACATTTGACAGGATATGACATTACATCAATGTGGACCAAAACTGAATTCAGCCCGACTATTAACCATTGTTTTACATAAAAAAATTGATGCTAACAAACATTTATATCCTTGATAAGTTGCCGTCTACCCAAATTGATAATGAGATTATAAGACCTTCAAAAAGAAGACGACTCGAATGAAAATGATACCTTAGGTTTATCTTTTAAAATTCACAACCGTCAAATTTTATATACCTCTATTATCTAGTTCGACATGACAGATGATATATTTGTAATTGACAAATTTAACCATCATTGCTTTTTTATAATGCAAATGTTTCAATTCCAAACTATTATATTTTATAATTTAGCATGGATCAAATTAAAGTATATAATTAATCTAGTACCTGACTGAATTGACGTTATTCCAATCCCCAACTAAAAACTGCTATTTCCACTACATTTCATTAGAGTGTTGGTTTGCATTTTTACAGAAATTTAGGGGTTAAGCTAAAGCAATTAGACCACAATTTGCATTTCACATAATTTGCTTTACTTTGTACATTGGGTTGATAATTTACATATTATATTAGCGCATAAATAAAAATATACTTTGGCCCCATTTTATATATACCCAGTTTTATTTTTATATCTCAGATCATACCTTTTAACCCATAAAATAGAAGAATATATAAGTATCTCATCCAAAGATGTAAACATCTTTTTATGTTAGAATTGATTTTTAAATGTTTTTCCCATTTTATTAAGGCATCTAAAATTTTAACCGAATTTTATACAATATAATTTTTCACATTTTAGATCCCAACCTAATAACGCATCCAAAAAACCTAAATTCTCATTTTTTAATATTAGCCGCTAAAATTTTTTTTAATTTAGAAAATATTTTTAATACATTTTGAAAGAAATATTAGCCGCAGCCTAAGCCAACAGGATCAAAGCCGAATTAAAGAAAGCGGCATATGAATAAAAAGACAACCTTTTTTTAAAAATTTAAATAGAATAATTGCATCATGATATTTTCCATTATACTCTGTAATTGATTACTTTTTGTTTAGTAATTTATATTAGGTAACGGGCAAAGTGAGTTTATATTTTCGTAAAAATTTTAAAATTTTGAAAAAAAAATATTTTGTAATAAAACACAAATTTCTAAAAACTTGCCAAATTTAGTTTATGCACATAAAATGCCATTTCTGAAATAAAAAATTTTTAAAATTTTACGAAAATAAAAACTCACTTTGCACGTGCCCTTATAAGCAACTATATTTCGATCAAAATTTCAATTTAAATGTTTTACTTGGTGTTTGACATTGTGTTTGTGTATTATGGAAAAACAAATATGAAAAATAATTTTGAATTTATATTATCATACTTAATGTTATTTTATTTAATTTATCAATAGATAACTTGAAACTAAATATATAGACTTTAAGCAGTAATACACCTGTTAATTTCTTTTATTAAATTCCATTTGAAGTCGAAAAATGTAGTTTATTCGTCAATAAATGTTAAATGCCAAGAATATTTCCATATATGGTCATGGGTAAATAGCCTTTCACATTATATATCACACAGGCCAACAATTTTTTGAGTTATGAGTTAACTAAAGATATCAAACCTGCCATCTTAGGAAATATCAAATCCGTTTGACTCTTTTCTTAATCAAACTTAATTAATCCGGTAAAAACTTAAAGAAAAGGTCAGAGAAAAACAAAAAAGATTCGAAAACAAAAAATTGAAATTTTATTTTTGCATTTAAATTCAAACTTCTAATAATAGTTTCACTAAAAACCTAAAATACATCGTGTCGTATTTAAGTTTGGAAGCGAAATATTTTGTATCATCTAAATGCCGATGTAAAAGCTTGATATATTCATATTATTATTATGTAATTAAGTTACAAAGAATATTTATATGTAAAAAAAAATTTTAAATTTTTTAGGGTATATTTAGATCTGTTGATTTGGTCAAAAAAGGCGATTTTTCGTTATAGCCGGATCTAAGGAACCAAACGGAAGAAAGTAAGAAAAACGAAAAATATATATGAGATTATGGCATGATGATAATGCATTCTTTTTAGTTTTCATAAAATCCTCGTCTCTGACGCTGATATTTGTTGACCTGTGTCTTAATAGATTTATATAAAGTCTATTAAATCATAAATAACTAAAAAAATCTGTTTAAAAACAAAATGTAAAAATTTTGTTAAATACGGCATTAGCATTATGACTATAAAATTTCCCGTAAAATTTGGCGTCGAACGATGTATCACACGTTTAGTTTGGTCAATAAATTTTAAAGCAGTGCCACATTTTTAGAAATACTACCATATATGGTCATAAAGTGTAAATAGTTTTTCACGTTGCAAATCATATTTGATTAACATATAATAAACCTAAATTGGTTTAAATACAAAATATAAATATTTTAAACAAAAAAAACACCTGTAATTTTTTTAGGCATTAAAAATATGACAATAAGATTCTCCATGAAATTTGCCGTTGAACGATGTATTAAAAGTTTGTTTGGTCAATAAATGTAAAAGCAGTGCCAAAGTTTAGGAAAAAATACCATATATGGTCATAAAGTATAAATTGTCTTGAACGTTACACATATATTGTTTTATATATGATAAGACTATTAATTATAAATAACAAAAAAATAGTTCTCAAAAACAAAAAATAAAGATTTTAAGCAACCAAAACCACCTGTTATTTTTTTTTTACCTTGAAAATATGACCATTAGATTTTCCGTAAAATTTGGCGTCGAAGGATATATTACATGACCATATTTCTTTAAAAATTTTGAAATTTAAAGAAAAATAAATATTTGACTAAAAAAAATGTTTCGTGTTTTTGTAATCTTTAAAACACGAAACATTTTGGCAAAAATATTTTTAATCTTTAAAACACGAAAAAAATATTTCGTGTTTTAAAAAAACAAAAACACGAAACATTAAAAAATGTTTCGTGTTTTCTCCAGGACAAAAACACGAAACATTTAAAAATGTTTCGTGTTTTTGTCCTACCCTTAGAAGCAGCCTTATAAGCAATTTTGCGGGTCATTTTTTTTGCATTTTTAAAAATAAAACATCGTTAAACCCAACTTTTTTTTATTTTTGGGCACCCAAACAGTTGGGATAAGCACCTGTTGATAAACAATAAATATATTTTTAGTTATTTTCTCTATTGTATGTATCAATCTCTCTAACTATACAAATTAAAAATTCAGAGCGTCGATTATCCCAAATATAATATAATGTAAAGTGCCAATTTTAAATACCTCAACCTAGATATATCCTCCAATGCAAAAACAAAAAACCATTTTTTTTCTTCTACCCTAAAATCGTCCGTAACAGCCAACTGTAAAAGATTGCGACCTTTAGTGCGATACCATTTGAGCTGCGGGAAATTTAAAGAAATTATTTATCTTTCTAAAATTATGCGTTTTCGTTTTATTTAAATGCGTCCGTAAAATTAATTTCAACGATAATTTTTGTTGTGGGCTCAAAACTCATTGCTTAGGGGCTTTTATAAACCTCCGAGCCATTACACACCTCAGTGATAAATTAAACGAGGAAGAAAATTTAATTTAAAGCTCAATTTAAAAATCTAATTAAATGTCAGCTCCTTTCCTCCTATGTGCACAGTGAGGAAATAAAAAATAAATTACACTCTTAACCCGGATTAGCACTGTGGAGTCCATCTTCAATTTTGAATATCTTCAAAAATAATCTATATTATGGGCTAAATTTTTGTGACTTTTTTCGTAACCCGCGAATGGTAGGGTGAGAAATTTGTAACGCGTGCTATGGTAGGGTTCGACTTTTAAACCTCTATAACTTCAAGAGTCTTAACACTATTATCTTTATTTTTTTATTATCTTAAAAAGAACTACGTGCTCTTTAATTATAAACTAATATAAGTTATCATTAATAAATATTGCAAATTTTTTTTGAGTAGAAAAAAATCTGAAAAATTTAATTTTTTTATTTTTCCATATTACATTAAATAAATCATGTCAATAAATTAAATGTATTAATATTATTGATCTAATCGTGTTTTAACGTCTAGTAAAACATATTTAAGTTTCATAAAAAAATATTTGGATATAAAAAATTATTTTTGGCTCTTATTTACCATAAAAACTAGATATTTTAAAGAAAAAAAATAATTCATATCATTATTATACAATACAAACATTTTGTATACTTGATAATTAAAATTATTTATAAAAAATTACTAGAATATAAAGTTGCAATTATTTAAGTTTAAATTTAAATAGACGCAATAGCATGGTTTTTAACAATGAAATTGAGAGAGTGGGGCTCATATGGACCCCAATTAATTTTCTAATAAACAAATTTTGTTATTAGAATTAGCCAAATTTTAATAACTAGTTTTGTATTTATATTAAAGAAAATAGTCACAAAATTTTGGCCAATAATATAGAATATTAAAGATATCCAAAATTAAAAAGTGGTGGGGTCCGTATGGACCCCACAGTGCTAATCGCGGGTTAATATATAATAACAGAACTAGTAATTAAAACTAGGTCTAAGTCTATGTCGTAGCCCGTAATACTAATGGATTATACTAGAAAATTGATTGATTGATGTTAATTTAGCAGTGTCATCACGACTTGCAGAAATATTTTTTCATAAGGGCACGTGCAAAGTGAGTTTATTTTTTCGCAAAATTTTGAAAATCTCAAAATTTTAAAATATTTTTTTTCAAAATTTTTTCAAAAATTTTTTATTTCAGAAAAAGCATTTTATGTGCATATATCAAATTTGGCAACTTTTTGAAAATTTGCGTTTTATTACAAAATAAATTTTTCAAAATTTTGAAAATTTAACGAAAATAAAAACTTACTTTGCACGTGCCCTAATAAAAGTTTAGTTTTTAAATAGAATATATATTTTTAACTTATTTTTAGATTACTAGTTTAAGAATAAATATAGTTGAACCATACTATATTCAGTCTAACATATTCGTGTATAGATAATGGAATAAAATATTTAAATATTATCCTAATAAATTCTAATAACAGAGTTTGTTTAGAATTTTGATATTGAATTGGGGTCCATATGAACCCCTCTCAATAATGTTAAAACCATGTTATTGCCTCTTAAATAATTGCAACCTTGTATTTAGTTATTTTTTTAAGTAATTTTAATTATTAGGTATACAAAATGTTTGTATTGTATAATAATGATATAAAATATTTTTTTTTTAAATACCTGGTTTTTATGGTAAATAATAGCCAAAAATAATTTTTCAAGCAAAATACTTTATTTTTATGGAACTCTCTAAATATGTTCTACTAGACGTAAAAACATGAATTAAAATAATATTGATACATTTAATTTATTGACATAATTTATTTAATGTGATATGAAAAAATAAAAAATTCAATTTTTCAGATTTTTTTCAAATTTGTGTCAAATAAAATTTGCATCATTAATAATAATTTTAGTATATTATTAAAGAGCACGTATTTCTCTTGAAAATAACAAAAATATAAAGTAGCTTTAAACTCTTGAAGTTATTGAAGTTTAAAATTGGGATCCACCATAGCCTTCGCGTTACAAATTTCGGACCCTACCATTCGCGGGTTAACCATCAAATAAATTCAGTTTTAACATTATTTTGCTGACAACTCGAAAATGGGTGGGCCGTTTTTCCTTATGTAAAGTTTAATTGGAATAACATAATAGTGTAATTGTCCGTCGATTAGAGCACGATTTTTTAAAGGCCAAAAGAAAATTAATTTTTGGCCATAGCAGCCACCTGTTAATAAATGACCAGAAAATTATATATAAATAATGTGTTTTCCATTAATGGAATATGTTTGAAACCCACAAATGCGTTTTTTGGTACAATAAATGTATATTTAGCTGCCCGCGTATAAAAACTTGCCCAAAACCAAAAACAATTTGCCTAAAAAATATTCATTAATGAGGAAGGATTATGGTTGTTATCTAGGCTGATAATAAGGTTTGCACATTTTTCAAAAAAACAACGTTAAAACCCACTTTTTTAGTATTGGGCACCTACTCAGTTATGATACGCACCTAATAATAGAAAAATGTATATTTTAAATCAAGGTCTATTTCTTAGTCGATTATTGTGCCAAATATGGAAATATCTGTAAAAACACTAAGTCTAATTATCCCAAATGTAATAAGAGCTGTATTGGGCAATGCTGCCTTATATGAATACGTCAGTCTAGATATATCCTTCACAAAAACAAAAAGCCCAGCAACATTTTTGTTAGAAATAACCCTGAAATCGCCCGTAGCATCCACCTGTTAAAGTTTGCAACATTTAGTGCAATATTAAAACAAGTGTACTGCTGAGACAAATTTAATGATAAAACATTTTGAATGTTAATAAAAATATTTTTAAATAGGCTGCGGCTAGTAAAACAAAAGTTTCGAAGAAAAATATTGAGCGCATTTGATTAATATTGTGGCTAATGTATAAAAAAATTTTTTTACTTAAATTTTTTGTTAGGAATATCCTAAAACAACCAAAAAACATTGATTCTCATTTTTTGATATTAGCCGTTAAAATATTATTTTTTTTTAAAAATTTTTTTTTTTTACAATTTTAAAATTAATATTAGCCGCAGCCGTATATGTGGATTAGCTAGATATGGTATAATTAATACTATTGCATCAAAATGCTAGAAAATAGCCGGTCAATTAAAGTCATAAATCATATTATGTAAGAAGTGAGGATATAAAAAGTTATATATATGCTATATTATTATTGAATGTCCCATATATATAGAATAGAAATTTACATAGGAATAATAGAAGTATATCCAAGTATATAAATTAGAATACAAGTATCTCAAAATGATTTGCATACTAACATTACTGTCCCCTTTTTTTTTGATTCTGACGGCGTCGCAAATCTCTACCAAGTTGTTTGACAAGTAAATCAAGGTAGGACTTTTTCGTAAAGTTGATGTTATCAATGGTCGACATATTAACGAGCAATGGGCTTGTCATAGACTGAGTAGAGGCAGCTGATTTTTCTAGTTGATTCATTCTTCTAGCTTCTTCTCGCCATCCATTTTAATGCTTCAAACTAGATTAGATTAGATGTTTACCAGGATGTCCTTTTGATTTACGAAACGTCCGTAAGGCATCGTTGAGTGTTTCGCATGGGACACCAGTCTTACTATCGGTGGCTTTGGGTCATAAGCAGATATGGTCACGTCTTAAGTTGTTTAAGTCTAAGTACGAACTCGTTTAGCGTTAAAAACGTACTTAGTTGCATCATTCTCATCCCAATTAAATTTATGATTTTTTACCGAGGGACGGGGTAGGCAATCAGCGAGGTTTGTTCTACCCGGTTTGTAATCGATATCATAGTCGATTGCTGACTTTGTTAATAAAAGTAATCGTGTATACAAAGTCTAAGTCTCTTGTGGGGCCGTGATTTAGTATTCGTCGGTCTTTTGGTAATCGTCGATCGTTTAATGTTCGTCGATCGTTTGGTATTCGTTGATCGTTGTATTCGTCGATCGTTTGGTATTCGTCGATCGTTTAGTATTCGTCAATCGTTTAGTATTCATCAATCATTTAGTATTCGTCAGTCGTTGACCTATTTGTCGATCGTTTAGTATTCATCGATCGTTTAGTATTCGTCAGTTCAATATTCGTCGGTCGTTTATAATTCGTCCGTTCAATATTCGTCGGTGTTTCATATTCGTCGGTCGTTGAAAACAATTATCATCAGTTCTAGGACTATTATCATCAGGTCGTTGAGGACCATTATCATCCGGTCGTTGAGGACCATTTATTGCCAGGTCGATAACATTTATCGTCAGGTCGTTGAGGACCATTTATCGTCAGGTCGTTTAGACCATTTATCGTCAGGTCGCTTAGACCATTTATCGTCAGTAAGGTCGCTTAGACCATTTATCGTCAGTATTTATCGTCAGGTCGCTTAGACCATTAATCGTCAGGTCGTTTAGACCATTTATCGTCAGGTCGCTTAGACCATTTATCGTCAGGTCGCTTAGACCATTAATCGTCAGGTCGTTTAGACCATTTATCGTCAGGTCGCTTAGACCAATTATCGTCAGGTCGTTTAGACCATTTATCGTCAGGTAGAGGACCGTTATCGTATGGTAGAGGACCGTTATCGACAGGTAGAGGACCGTTATCGTCTCAGGTAGAGGACCGTTATCGTTAGGTAGAGGACCGTTATCGACAGGTAGAGGACCGTTATCGTCTCAGGTACAGGACCGTTATCGTCAGGTAGAGGACCGTTATCGTTAGGTAGAGGACCGTTATCGTTGGGTAGAAGACCGTTATCGTCAGGTCGAGGACCACTTAGACAAGTCGTTGCGTCAATATCCCTTCGGTCGTTAGCCCCATCGTAAAGAACATAGATCGTTCGGTCGTTGAAGATAATCGTTAAGAGTTTGGGCTTTATCGTCAGGTCTTTCAGGACCATATGGTTCGGTGGTTAGGTTCAATGATCGTTCAGGCACCGTGTTTCTTGCCATTTTTTGGAGATTGGAAAACCCTTTCCGGTCTATGTTTTGACCTTTCTGTCTGTTTTTCAGACATCTCAATCCCGTATGAATGAGATTCGATTCTTAATTAGGGGGCCATTTCAGTACTTGTTGATGCGCAATCGTTTTAGACCGTGGTGTGCTTGTCTTTTAGACAAATTCGTTGCTCCATCAATTTTTGTCTTGTTACGGCACTTCTGTCTTTCAGACGAAGCTATAATTCGTAAACCCTGAGTGACATTGATGAGCTTAATTGTAAGGTGCATCATTCGCTGAATATGGACCTTGTGCGTCAATTACTGGTTCCTCCCTCAATTAGAATCAGTTTTCCACAAGAATAATCGGGCCAACAAATAAAAGGGGGTTAAATTTAATTACTTTAAAAAAAAACAATTTTCCAATTTATTTAAAATAAGCTCGATGGCCGACGGGAGGTCCTTCTGGAAAACTCCAGCTCCCGCCTCGTCGCCAATGTAAGAAGTGAGGATATAAAAAGTTATATATATGCTATATTATTATTGAATGTCCCATATATATAGAATAGATATTTACATAGGAATAATAGAAGTATATCCAAGTATATAAATTAGAATACAAGTATCTCAAAATGATTTGCATACTAACATATTATGTTTTTATCAAAAGGTTAATTTATTACTTTCAAATGTTTGGGGAAGAAAAGTGAAAGTGCTAAATAATTAAAATTTATTATAATTATGCCAAAGAGATTACACATGACTACGACAATAACAAAAATATGTATTATCAATGACGAAAGTCCGTGAAAAACGAAATAGGCCTTATTACAAAATAGTTTATTATTAACGAAAGGCCATGAAAAACGAAATAGGCCTTTATGAATTACGAAATTGGTGTTTATAAATTACGAAGTAGGTGTTTATTTTTCACACAACTCCAGACGCATATTTAGGAAATTGTTTTTTATTATACGATTTTTTTTTATAAATTACGAAAGTGATATAAATAATTACAAATTCTCTAATATCGTAAAATCTTTTGTTAATGAAACTCAATGGCAGCACTCTAAATAAACCTGAATAATTAAGAAGTTATAAAAAACCCGTGGTAATAAAATTTTCAATCCTTTTATCCCTTTAGGGGCAGCTTGCCCGAAGGCTTTGCCTCTTTTCCAGCGGGTGCCTTCTGGGTTACAAACTGGTGTTCGGTTTGGGACCTTAGAAAAATAGTAGGCTTTAGGATTTGTTATCGGTCCACCATACAACAGGTTCAACCTAGGGTTTAGCACAACAAAAGCTTGCAAGTGCTCAGGGTCGTCCGACAACTAGAATTTATGGACGTTAATTTATTTTAAATACACAGGCATTCTGGCTTGATAAGGAAGTACCCAAAACAAATTTTATCTTTTGGTTGAATTAAAAAATTTATGTTTAATAGCAAAATGGTAGCCTAATCCCGTTCAAAATCTGTTAACACAATCTTACTCTAAATAAATTTAGAAAGTTTTTAGGCACGCTTTCAAAACAATTAATTTTTTTTGTACTGACAGCCTTCAAATGTCCCTAACTATTAGAATATAAAATTAACACTCCTAAGAAGGAACCCGAACGCGGCGCATACATAATTTAGACAATCTTGTTAGGTGGCATTAATGTTTTTTGGCTGGGGCTAGTCTTTTATGTTTTCGCTTCTCCTAAAGGGCAATTGTCGTTTTGACACCTTGATAGAACGCGTTAAAAACTAACTTTTTTAAAGTGATATAAAAAGACACGCCCTTTAACTGCGCCCTTAATTACAAAAAATTTGCACAAAATAAACATAAATGATTACACTGGACAACAAAAAAAAACAACATAAACGATTTTTTGAGGGTTTTGTAGAGAATTTTCCTGCGATAACGATCCTGGGTTTAGTTTTTTTCCAATGCCTCCAATTTTTTTTAAACCGCGTCCAAAGTTCAGAAAAAATTCACTAAATTTTCATAACTGTTAATTTTCCAAAAAATCTATTGGCATATTCAGATTCCTTATAAAAAACATATCTAATAAAGATTTTACCTAAAATTATCAACAATTTGCTTTCAAGTTATTTAGGATCAAAAAACGGATTTTATGACAAAAACCACTAATTATATAAAAATGAAAAAATAAAAAAAAATTAAATATTACAGAAAATTTCAAACGCCTTACGTTATTAATGATTGTTTCCGTTATCTAAATATATTTTTAAACTTTTGTTACAACCCATAGGTTTTATGATATAGAAGCCCGAAATACCCCAAAAATCGAAAAATCTCAACTTTGACACCGAATAACTAAAAATCTGAGGCATTGGCTAAAATTCTGATTTCATATTTGTGATCAGCGCTAAAAACTTGACCAAAAACAATAGTTGCCATAAATGATGCTTAGGGTCGTCCAAATTTTGTTGTCCAGTGTTTTAACCCCCAGCACTGTAGTGTCCATATGGATCTCAGTACATTTTGAATTTTGAATATCTACAAAAATATTAGATATTATGGGTCAAATATTTGTAACTTTTTTTTTTAAATGTACCGTGAAATTTATATTTTGGTTTAGTAAAATTTAATACAAAGTTTTTATCAAAATGCATTTTTACCGTTCTATCCTCGGGGCCGAGGCAATAATGCAATTGTGAAACAACTTATAATCTTGATTTTTTAATAGGCTGTTAAATTATTATAATCTATATTTTTTTATTTCTAAAAATGGAACAGGCCACACACGCATTAATTCTATCAAGCTTCTTTTCAAAAGTCTTTGGTCAATTTTTCGTATTTTTCGATTAATCAATTGAAAAAGGGGCATTATCATGGAATTTGTTAGTAAAGTGTTTCTTTTATATTTTATAAACCTTTTTTTGTAAATCTATCAGAAAAGTAGCGTTTGGGAAATTTAATAATTTAACTAAATTATAGAATTATATTTTACATATACCGAAATATTAAATCCAAAAAATTATTTAGATTAGTCCTAGTGTGTATTTTTTTAACATTTTACAATTTTATTCAGCTTGACTCATTGCAAATTAGTAAAAATATCTTTTTAAATTTTTTCTATCCTTAGTCGCAAAAATATCACCTTTTAGCATTTTTATTATATAGATGTGTAGAGGAAAGAAATTTTTAGTAAGTTTGTCTGGGTGAAAGAAAAAAGAGTGTTAAATAGGCGTGGTGAAATCATGCTCAGATTAGACCCGATCTGATCTGTGAATTTTTTTATATAACTAAATTGTCAATTATTATTTGCTTATTTAATCATACAGTTTGAAAAAAAAAATTTTTCCTTTTTTAAATTTTTTCCTTGTAATTTGTTTTCTAAAAACATCTAAAAATTATTTTTATTTCGAAAAATAATTCAACTTTTTTTTTCAAAAAAGTATGCTTAACGCTAATAATTAAGATTGGAAGTATAAAAAATAAATCAACTTTGAACGTGTCTCAAAAAAAGTATTTTTTGTGTTTAAAATTATTAGGTAATTTTTTTCTAGATTGATTTTAAACGAAAGAGAAAAAAATTATCTAATATCTTAACAATTAACGGTCCATTATTACAAACAAATAAAAATAAATGTATACGCATGTGGAATACTATTTTATCTGCTAATTTGTATTTTCAGCTTACGCAGGTAAGGGCGCGTTTACTTTTTCATTTTTACATAAAATTTTATAAATTCTGAAAATCTTAAATATGTAAATGAGTTTTTACATCGAAAATTATTAACCATTGTTTTTACAATATTATCTAACACTCGAAGCAGTTGCTCTAATTAAATCTTGATAAATTCATATATAAATCTATATAAAAATAGCTGATAATCGTTTCAAACAAAACTTTTAGAAAAATTCTCATGCTTACAGTGCTCGCTTCAATAAAGTGGCACATGTTAGAAATAGAATGATCAATAGACACATAAAATGTGGCCATCAGCTACTATATGTTTGATCGTTGTCACTAATTAAATGATCACGATCACAATTAAATGATCAAGATCACAATTAAATGGCCAAGATGATGTTTTCATGATAAATATCAGTATGTTGTGGCTAAATGGTCACACAACTTAGTGATGTTTACCATGAAATCATCAACTTGGCCATTTAATTGTGACAGAGATCATTTAAGTGTGATCGTGATCATTTAATTAGTGACCGACAAAAAAATAGTGTTAGATGGTCACATTTTTTGTGTCTATTGATCATTCTATTTCTAACATGTGCCAAATTATTGAAGTGAGCACTGTATATTGTTCAAGATCAGGCCAATATTTTTTTTAATGTAAAAAAATAATTGAAATTTGAATGAAATTTGAACGCACCCTCAGGTAGACTTCTGCTGGGACCGTTAAACTTCAGGTGCTAGTAAGCACCTGCAACTTTTCCCATACTACCGAAATTGTTTAGAGCACTCCCGAGAATGAGATGAGAGGGAAAAGAGAAAAAAGGAAAGCATTGTGAAAATCAAACACATACCACATTACCCAGGTTTATACTTAAAACTTTTGTATTAGGGCGCATTCAGAGTTCATTCATTTTATGAAATTCTGAATTTAAAAAAATAATTATTTGTTTAATGTTGGAATTTTTTAAACAGTAGAATTTTTAAAGGAGTTATGTAGAAATGATCATTAAATATCTGGATTTAAACATAAATTTAAGAAAAATCTCTAAATATACTTAGTACAATTGCACCGGGCCTAAGTACTGTAAAAAACAATGTTTAATAATATTTAATATAAATATTATATTTAAAATATTATATTTATAAATTTTTGAAATAAACTGAAAAAATGAAGAACTCTGAACCTTAAAAATTTTTTTATTTTTTGGAAAAAATAAATAAACCCTGAACGATTTTTTAATAGCACTTTAAAGTTTTTGTACGTTTAAATATATGCATCAAAGTTATTAACATTATTGATAGAATTATATTGTTATGGCTTTCCCAAAAAAATTACGCTTTCCACTTATAAAATTACCCATACTCCCACTTCTCCCTTTTTAGAAAGAACTTGCTAAGCCACTGGATATAGAGTTGCATCTAAATCTAGTAATTCGATTCTAATCTAATTAACTTTAATGGAACGATCATTTAGTGGAGGTTATATGAATGCCTACAAACAGTTTTCAAGAAATTTTTTGTAGGCATAACGATGTAAAAGATACAATATTTGTCAATTTCCTTAGCTAAAACCAAAGATGTTTTTGCTTGCGACATATTAGTAATGTAGTTATAGAAAACCATAGTTAAATTTTTTGGCTCTGTGATTTAAATTAGACCTTAAATGACTATTCGTATTTCAATGATTGCTGCTAACTATGGCTTTTAACGCAAAAATTTAATATTTAAAAAAATTCTATAACGGTTAAACAAATTTGTTTTCCCATATATTCTGACAAATCATAACTTATACCTAGCGGAAATGTATAATAATAATGTGAAAGTAAGATTAAATTTATATGGAGAATATTGCTCCAAATATTGGGTAGGTTTAAAAACTTCAAAAATATTTTTTTTTACATATTTTTGAAATTATGGAAAATACATAATAAAATAAGTGCGCACAGTCTTAACCCGCGATTAGCAATGTGGGGTCCATATGGACCCTAAAACATATTGATTTTGAATATCTTTAATATTATATACTATGGGTCAGGGTTGGGCATAGATAATCAAAAAATGACGTAGATAATAGATATAGATTATTGGAGATTCTAAAAAATAGATCACAGATAATAGATCAATTTTTGAAAACCTAAATAGATCATAGATAATAGATAGTATCTAATTGGCTTTTTAAAAATTGATATAGATCATAGATAAATTAAAAAAAATTTTAATTAGTTTTAAAAAAACAACATACTTAAGTTTAAATTTGCAGCTAAATTTTTGTTTATAATATATATAATAATAATAAAGAAATGATATATTAATGAATAATGGTTGTAACAATTATAAAAGGATAAAAATGAAGATATATGTAATATCACAATATTATAAGTAAATGAAAAGAAAAAAATTCATTTTTTCAAAAGCACTAATTTTTCTAACATTTCATCAGAAAGTTTTTGCCTGTTAGGAGTAAAAACTAAGTTGGTGAGACTAAAGAGTCGTTTGACGGGAGCAGTTGATGATAAAATGGAGTTGGATTTAATGAAAATTGGTTTAAATAGATATAACTCAAGTGATTTGATATCACTCGAAGAATCCCTCATATAATTTAAAACTTCTAGTTCAACCATACCCAAATCTCTATTGTTGTCAGTTTCATAACCAAAAAAATCTTCACTCATGGAAAGAGTTAGGATAATTTCAGGCTCGACTAAGTAGCAATAAAAATTTAATTTATCTATGATCTATTTTATGTCAAAATATAATAGATACAGATAATTTGTAAAAAAAACTATTTAGATCAAAAATGTTAGATAGTTTTCCAAAAATGCAAAAGATCATAGATAATAGATACTATCTATGATCTATTATCTGTATCTAGATTGTTTTATACCCAACCCTGCTATGGGTTAAATTTGTGACATTTTTACTAAATATATAACACAGGTCAACCAATATCAATGTCAGAAACGTGAATTTTATGAAAACATAAAAGAATGCATCCCCATGATGGCCTTTTCTCATATATATTTTTCGTTTTTCTTAGTTTCTTACGTCTTTGGCTCCTTAAATCCGTCTACAACGAAAAATGGCCTATTTTGACCAAATTGACAAATCTAAATATACCCTAAAAAGAAAAAATTAAAAATTCTTTTTGCATAAATCCCTTGTAACTTATATTTTTAATCAAAAATAATGAAAAATAAATTTTATTATTATATCAAGCTCTTACATCGGCATTTAGGTATTACAAAATATTTTGCGTCCAAACTTAAATACGACACGATATATTATCGGTTTTAAAATGAAAATATTATTTGAAGTTTGAACTTAACAGTTTAACTATTGTAAATATGCATAAATAAAATTTAATATTATTTTTGTTTTTGAATTTTTTGGTTTTTTGACCGTTTTTCTATTTTCAATGTTTATAACTGACTAACTAAGTTTGATTAGGAAAAACGGTAAACGGATTTGATATTCCCTAAGATGGCAGGTTTGATCTCTGTTGTAAACTCATAACTCTCAAAAAATTGTTGACCTGTGTAATAAACAAATGTTGTAATTAAAATTTGGTCTAAAACGACGACGCCACACTGTCAGTTTCAATATTGAAAACCATAATGCTTTAATGTAAATTTTAAATGAGAAAATTGCAACCTTATTTTCTAGGACTAATAACACAGGTCAACAAAAAATAAAAGAAGTTTATAAAAACATAAAACCATACATCCTATCCTGATGGCCTTATCTCAAATATGTTTTATGTTTTTCTTAGTTTTTTCCGCATTCGGCTCCTTGGATCCGTCCACATCAAAAAATTACTTTTTTTGACCAAATTGACAGATTTTGCGACATCGAGAATACCCTAAAAAGAAAAAATTTAAGAATCATTTTTTAATATGTAAATCTCTTGTAACTTATATTTATCATCTCAAATAATGAAAAATAAAATTTTTTGGTATATCAAGCTCTTACAGCATTGAGATAATATAGAATATTTCATCCAAACATAGATACGACACGATATATTATTGAAATTAACAGTTTAGCTGTTGTGAATATGCAAAAAATTCAATTTAATTTTTTTCGAATCTTTTTTTTTTAAATTTTTTCTAAGATTTTAAATGTTTATAGCTGACTTAATAAGTTTGATTAGAAAAAAAAACGGATTTGAAAATATCTAATATGGTTGGTTTGATCTATTTAGTTAATTCATAACATAAATTTTCTTGACCTGTGTAATACATATATCCTATTTAGTCTGGGATGCCAAATACTCTTTATAACATTAATTTTAATGTAAAAGCTTGATCTTAAAAACTCTACCCATTATTTGATTTAAAAAATTCAAGTTCTAATGATTTTTTATAAAAATCTTAAGTTTTCTCTCTTTAAAATATTTTACAAGGTCACAATTCGGTCAATTTGGTTAATCGGCCACAATATATGCCTATGATAATAGACGAAATCTAAAGAAATTTCGGAAAACGGAAATATGAGATAAGACCATCACGAGGATTATTTTTCCATAGTGATATATTTTCTACTGATTTTTTTCGACCAGTGTTATTCAATAACTAACATTTTACCCTCCCCTTTCACCGTCTTCTTGCTCCTTAATTTCATAAGGCTTGGCAAAGCAAAACTGAATCACCTTAAACTTATGCAAAAAATAGCATGCGGCCGTGTTTCTTTCTTAAATTTTTTTTAACCCTTTAGCCGAAAATTCCTCTTTTGACCTCTACCTGCACTTATTTTTAAGAATCGATGGAGATTGGATTGGTTACAAGATAGGGGGGGGGGGGGGGGGGAGATGCGTACAGAAAGTAAGCATGGTAATATAACCCTGTTTAAAATAAATTTATTAAGAATATTAGGTAAGATTCGTTATATTTAAATTTAAATGGTTATTAAAGAATTGTATCAAATAATTGTTTAGGATATTCATATTAGACAAATTGTATCCATTCAAATAGGTGTTTTGGATTCTATTCATAACATATCCAAATAATTGTTTAAGAATCTATTCATATACATAAAATAGGTGTATTCAAATTTCTTAGATTAAAACTCTAATCTAGACGTAGGCGGGTAATCAACCCGGAGGTTCATTTTTTCAAAACATGAAAAAATGTATCTTTCAAAAGGCTTGTAGTTTTAATATTTCCTTAAAGGGTGGATAATATGTAAATTTGAAAGCTTTATTTTATAATAGGGACCGAACAAAAAGATATTTTATAATTTAGTGTTATTCTTATATGAAAGCCTTTCTCATTAAAAAAAAAACAAATTATAACAAGACAGGTACAATGTCAACCTTTTTTTACCTTCATTTTGAATATTTTTTCCATACATTTATATTTTTTTTTAATTATCAATTTTATCTAGGTTTAATAATTTTTCTAAGATTTGTTCATAAAAATATAATTTTTGTGATGAAATATGAAATATATCCATTTAAGCTAACTTTAGCTTCTCAATAACGCCTAAAAACTTTTTTTGACCCAAGTAACCATAAAATATAAACATCATATCCAATTATCCATTTCAGCTATTGCCCTGTCGATTAAACAACGATAGAAATTAAAAATATTATCAGGGGAAATTTAAGATTTTTGCCCGAATGCAAAGTTTGTGCTAATAATTAAAAATACAATTTTCTTATACAAAACATTACACAATTTAATGCAATCCTATAAACTATTTTTTTTTATTATAATGGTTTATATAATTACCAGGCCCGATTCTAGCTTTTCCATTTTAGGGGGGCAAAAAAAACTCGTGGGGGGGGGGCAAAAAAAAATTTTTTGCCTCCTTCGGCGGCAAAAATGGCCGTGACCTTCGGTCACGGCAAAAAATATACATGTACAACAATAGAATCCATGTTCAAAATTTTTTAAGAAATTAATGGTAATTTATTATATTCTAAATAAAAATAATATTTGCGTTTATAATTTGGATATATGAATAAAAATTAACTGTTTTCACTAATATCAATTGCTTAAAAAAATATGAGATTTGGAAATTTATCTTAAGTATTTTATCATTTGGTATCAATGCGCATGGAAATTTGATATATATGAATGATAAAAATAAATTATATAAAATTTGGATTTTAGAAAATGAATAGTAAAATAAGAATGATTTTCATGAAAACAAATTGTTTAAGTATGCTTGGAAGAATATATATGAAAAAACACTGCTTATATATAACTAGTAATTAATATTAGGGTAAAAAACTAAATAAAACCTGAACAACGTTAAATGCGCATAAAAAAAAATTGCAACCATGTTTCAAAATAGTAAATAATTAGCTGATTATGAGCAGTGTTTTTTTTTAATCTAATTTTATCCGAGGTTGTTTTGATTAAATTATAAAATTTATCAAAATTTAACGCCCCAGTTAAGGATTTTTCGTGTCCTTGAAAAACCAAATCACCTTTACGCAGGTCACTACTTAACAGCAAGAAGTTATTATCCTTCTTAAAGTAGAAAATGTGGCCTCACAACTCGACGTTAAAGAGCCAATTAACTAACTTATAGAAAAAATGTTAAATAGATTAGAAAACGCATCTTTGTAATCATATAAAAATTTAACAAAATCAGTAGTAACACATTCTTTGTAATTATTAAGTTTCTTATTAAAATTTTTTTAACTACGTCAATATCTTTAGATAATGAATTTTCATCTATATTACTTATTTCTAAAATAGGCTCTAATTTATTTATATCTAAAATATTATTCAAATTTATAAAGGGAATCTAAAGATTTTAAATAACTATTATCGGTAAAATCTATTATCAAAATATAAATAAATCAATAATATTAAAATAAATACTTTTTACTTTATCCTTATTATTTAAAATATTTTCAAACTTATGAGTAGAAAATAAATAAAAATCAGAAAAATCTTTAGGTTTAGTTTTTCTTTTATCCAAAGATAAATTATTGTCATTTAAAAAAGTATTAATATCAAAATAATTTTTGAATAAATCTTCAAATGTATTTTAATTTCTTAATTGTTTAATTTCTAACAAACAATGGTGTATCAAATCAGAAGTTTTAGAAATATAAATCGTTCTGCATTGAAATTGGTCTATAATTATTTTTAATAAATAAAATAATTTTTCAATTAAATACAAAAAAATAAATAGATAATTATAAATATGGTCAACCCCGATTCGGCCCTGTGACCTGAAGATATAAAAGTTTTTTTATTTTTAATTTTTAAAAGAGTATTAATTTTTGTGTAATTTTTAAAAAAAACAATGGGCAGGGAGTTACCACATCACCAATTAGGCAACAGCCGGGGTATGGCCCCGCATTCACTATCTACCTTGATTGCATCATGTTGAAAAAATTTACGAAGGGAAGAAAAATTATCAAAAAAATCTTTCCCTTCACTTAAAATTTCTAGACAACCTTTTAAAACAAGATGCAATCGGTGGTTAAAGCAGTGAATATACGGGACATGGTGTCCAGCTATTTTGCTTAGAAATACTTGAACACCACCTTTTATCCAGGGCATTAGTTCGCCCCATCGTAGCATTGTGAGATCAGGTTCTTTGGTTTTAGATATTATTCTAACAATAGATTGATGACAAGTGAGAATTTCTTAGGCATCAGAGTTATAAATTGCTTTCACAAATATAAAGCTGCCTGTAAAATCAAATTTTTCTATATTCTGTGTTAGTTTGATCTCTCTTGCGGATGAAAAGTATTAATGAATAAAAACACTTTTAAAAAAAGTAAATATTTTTAAGATAATATTTTTTAGATATTTTTGACGGAGCAAATTTAATTATATTATATGGAAGAAATAAAATTACTATATATTTTTGGGGGGGCAAATTCAATTTTTTCTGGGGGGGGGGGCAAACATAAAATTACTATGTATTTTTGGGGGGGCAAATTCAATTATTTTTGGGGGGGCAAACAAAAACTTTTGGGGGGGGGGGCACTGCCCCCCCAAAAGGGGTCTAGAATCGTGCCTGATAATTACTAAAATAGAACAGTTATTGGTTACGAGACTAACTTTTATTTTTCTTGCCCTTATGTTTTTGTCTGAGCTAAAATATATTTGCCTCATGTTTTTGGAAAAAAAATTGTGTTTGCGCCTAGCCAAAAAACAATCAGTTAAATTTAGATGAAGGTTCTCACTAGCCTTACCAAAATCAGCTTCAGCGAATTTAAACTTTTTTCTCTCTATCCGGCCCGTTAGTTTAATAAGAAAGTAAAGTCAAATAGCAGTTTGAATTTTTATATTTTTAAATATTTGAAATTAAAAAAAGAAAGGTTCATGAGTTTTATAGCTCTGAACATTATTTTTTTATTATTTTGAAGAGAAATATGTGCTCTTCAATTACACAGGTCAACAAATTTCAATGGCACTACCGTGAATTTTATGAAAACATAAAAGAATTTATCCCCATGATGGCCTTATCTCATATTTATATTTCGTTTTTCTTAGTTTCTTCCGGCCTTGGCTCCTTACATCCGTCCATATCGGAAATATGGCCTTTTTTGACCAAATTGATAGATCGAGAATACCCTAAAAAGAAAAAATTTAAGAATCTTTTCATTAAAAAATTCCTTGTAACTTATATTTATTATATCAAATAATGAGAAATAAAATTTTTTAATATCAAGCTCTTACATCAGCATTTAAATAATACTAAATATTTCGCGTCCAAACTTAAATACAACACGAAATATTATCGGTTTTTAATAAGTTTTATTTGAAGTTTGAATTTAGCAGTTTAGCTGTTGTAAATATGCAAAAAGAAAATTTCAATTTATGTATTTGAATCTTTTTTGTTTTTTTTGGCATTTTTTTTTAAATTTTCAATGTTTATAGCTGACTAACTAAGTTTGATTAAAAACGGTAAACGGATTTGAAAATCCCTAAGATGGCAGGTTTGATCTTCGTAATTAGCTCATAACTCTCAAAAATTTGTTGACCTGTGTTATAAACTAAAAAAGGATAACTGGCTTACAAAGTTTGATTAAATAAACACTAAACGGATTTGAAAATTCCTAAGGCAGGTTTGGTCACTAAAGTTAGTTTTTAACCCTCAAAAATTAGTTAACTTATGTAATATCTTCATCTTGCACAAATTCATTAAAGAACCGGCCTTGTTTGAATTTACTCGCGCAGGGTTAAAAAAAATTTTCTTTTGCTTGCCCCAGATGATATTTATTAAGAACGGATTGAGGTTTTAAATGGTTCCTACTGAAATACGGCCGCCCCAATTCGAAATCTAACAAATTATATCTTAAAACCTAATAGAGTTTTATGTAGCCATTTACGTGAATTATTTGACGACTAGATTTTTAAATACCGAAATTATTTTGTTTTTACATCACTAAGTAGGCCCATGGTCCATTGGTTGTGGAAATAAGGGAGCTAGCTAACAACCAAAAGCAATTTTTTTTATTAAAAATAGCTAAAAACCTAGAATGGCTCCCAATTTAGGGGTGCATATAAAAAAATATTCCCTTCTAACGTTTTGTCAGCTTATTACATTTTTTAAAACCTATCGCACTCCCAAGCGCTTCTTAAGTACTAATCGCAATATATTAATATTAAGCTATTTGTCGGACCATGTTAAGCGATCGCAAGTTTTGTTGTGTTCCAAGTTCATCGTAGAGCCTGGTTTTTATTAAGCGGATGACCGCCAACAAATCCCAGCTTCCTAAATATAGGTAGCCGGCGTATGTTAAATCTCATTTACTTAAGAAGAAACAAACGGGTGAGTCGCCTCTTCAAAAAACGTTTGGGGGTCCAGTTTTTTTTTGTGGCTACTATAAATAATTATAATTTGCTCGATATACATTTTTTTATAGAAAAATTTGTGCTAAACATTTTTGCATCAAGTACCAAAATTGGCTTTGAAGAGGTAGAACTTGTCTAAACCTGGTTCCAATTAAACAAACTACGATGTATTAGGACAAATCACTGAGCAAAAATGTCATTATAGTTTACAACTTCTTTAATGGCGTAAAATGTAGGTATTTTAATAATTGCCTAAGAATTACAACATCTTCTTCCCTTTATATTTTTTGTAAATTGTAGATAAAGCTAACTTTTGCAACTTATTTTTATTTGGTGAATATGGTAGGCTAAGCAAGAGACAATTATCAAAAAATAAAATAGGATATCAAATATCATCACCGAGTGTTTGATTACAATTATAAATTGATCAAATTTATGGATTATAAAATTATGAAAAATCGATATTCGCTCGGGATATAACAACTTTTAAGCATGTTAAATTTAATAAATTATTTTAAAAAAATTTGCACATTTGTTGATTTTTATTAATCCCGTTGAAATTGGAATATAAATATAAAAGATATAGTAAAATTCAATGTTAATACAATGTTACAAAATCGTTAACATATGATTAATCATATTATGAATTTAAATACATCGGGGATACAGGACAAGTTGCATAAACCGAATTGCTTCTTGACTGCTGGGCCAACTCATTTTAGAACAACCTAGGCAGTGCCTTGGAGCTAGGAGAGCTATTTTATGTTATTAGGAAGACGAATGTCGAGTTGGCCATATGTTTGAACAAAATGGAGCGCCTGTAAAAATCTTGCTAGGAGGTCACAATACCTTACGGGTCCTCATAGAGTAAACATTTATTAATAATATTTTATAATTTTTAATCCGGTGGATTTATCTATTACCTCTCAGTGGTTTATGAATTATCCTGGAAATTTCTTTGAAAACATATTATCGTAAGGGTTAAATTTCTATGTTCCGCTCTTAAAGCCTATCGAAAGTGTCCTAAAAATATCTGTGTCACATTTTAAGAAATTAACGTAAATTGGCACTTTGGGTATTTAACGTGCCTCCCGGGCGCCCATCCTTAAATAATAACCATTTTTGCTTACAAACACCCTTATTGATAATTGTCAATTATAATACATAATTATATCACAATAACCCTAACCTCGACCTCCAAAATATCTATTATTAAATTTTCATTGTTACATTTTAATATAATAATCTCCAAAAAACATACAAAAGCATTAACGATGCATGCGCGATAAACAAGGTTAAGAAATTAATCCGTGTTTAACTCTGGACCAACGCATATCCAGTATACCTTAATTTAAACTAGTTATGTATATGCCTTTTCCTCGGTGATTGGTCGAGACTATAACATAATAACCATTTCAATGATTTGAATTGTTCACGGACTACATTGCAAAACCGGGCTCTTTCTATAAAATTATTGGAGCAGATAGCTCAGTGGCAAACATTCCTGTCTTACACACAGGAGGTTGCGAGTTTGAATCCGTGCACAACTAGATTTTTCTATCGGAAAAATAGTATACATGTGCCACCACTTTAAAGCTGCTGAGTGGCTTGCCTAGGCAGTAGACCTTAAACATGGCAGACGTCGCTGCGTGGCGCTTTCACATTCATTGCGGCGGAAAAAAAGATCATTTAGAATTCAGACGCGATTTAGTTAGAGAAATGGCATTACATACACAAAATCGCCCCTTTCGTATAATTTCTGGGAGACCTCACGCATCATTGAAAACTCTGGATTTAACCCATATCCTCAATAAAGCTGCTAAACAAGGCCGGTGCAAGCTCTGTAAGAAGAACACGCTTCTAGAATGCCAGAAATGTGAAGTTTTACTCCACAGAAAATGTTTCGCCGATTTCCATAAAAAAGGACTATAGATGTGCCGGATGTTCCATTTTTGGAACAACGCATAACTGACCGCAAATAATTTTATACAATTTTTTTATAATGGATTGTTTATATATGATGTCTAACCAGTGTCTCCTACTCCGGGGGTAGGAACCAAGCGGTTCCAAAAAATCGGCCGAGGGGGGGTAGGTATTTGAGGGGGGTAGGTATCGTTATGG
>CM060242.1:24958245-25017468 GCA_030555515.1 Acutogordius australiensis
GAGCTAGCTGCCATCTTAAGGATTTTCAAATCCGTTTACCGTTTTTTCTAATCAAACTTAATAAGTCAGCAAAACATTAAAAAATTTAAGAAAAAATGTCAAAAAAACAAAAAGGATTCAAAAACAAAAATAAATTGAAATTTTTTTTGCATATTTACAACAGCTAAACTGTTAAATTTAAACTTCAAATAATAATAATTCGATTATATATCGTGTCGTATTTAAGTTTGGACGCGAACTATTCTGTATTATCTTAATGCTGATGTATGAGCCATGAAATACTAAAAAAATTAAATTTCTCGTTATTTGGGATGATAAATATAAGTTACAAGGGATTTTTATAAAGATTATTTAATTTTTTTAGGGGATTCTCGAGGTCACAACGGTCAGAAAAGGCCATTTTTTCAATATGAACAAATCTTAAGGAGCCAAAGGCGGTAGAAACTAACGAAAAATGTATGTGATATAATGCCATCATGGGGATGCATGCATTTATGTTTTCATACACTTATTTTTCTAATTGATATTTGTGTTAACCTGTGTGATCTTATCCCATATATATGTTCCGATTTCCAACACTTCTTCAGACTTTCGCTATTTTCTTATGTATATATCAGAAAAATGGCATAATTTGACCAAACTGACCAATTTTGCTACCCGGAGAATAATACCAAAAGAAAAAATTAAACAATTTTTTTTTTATGTTAAAATCACTTGTAACTTATATTTTTTATATATATAAATAATTTTCATAAATATTTTTTTGATTTTTTTAATTATAAATGTTTATAGCTGGCTTACACTTATGGATAGAAAAAACGGCTAACTGTTTTGAAAATCCCTTAAAGACTAGTTTTGTGTGCTATCTAAAAAAGATGGGCGGTTTTTGATTTTCCCTTAAATTGCAAAACAAATAGGACTAGAAAGTGGCAAAAAGCATAAGATTAAATACTAGGGGCACATTAATTTATATTCTAAATTACCTTTTAATGTGTAACTTTTGTTAAAGGATCAGGTATCCCTGAGATAAAGACCGTTCTTCAAGGATCTTATATGGATGAAATTTTTACGTTTCCTACGCTGATAGCCAAAATATTGGGACTCACTTTAGCTTCAGGAAGTGGAGGACCCGTTGGTAGAGAGGTATCTGCTATAGCTTATTTGTATTGTTCGGAAGTGGTCTTATTAATTATTAACTAAATGCGAATTATTCCAGAATTTTTAGTGTAGCAATAAACATAACCAAGATGGCAATTGTGGAAATGAATTAATGAAATGAAAACGTATATTGAATAATTAATCTGTAGCTCCTTGTTAGGTAGTTGCCTTACACCCATCAATGCAAAAATATATGCCCTGACACATATGCCGTTTCTTTCATGAGGTATAGGGGCAGGAACGTTTTTGCAGGTAAATGATTTTGACCTGCTTTATGGCAGGGTTGTAAAGCCTTGCATGCTGTAATATTTCGGATGCGGTTTTGAAACTATGTACGTATCAAGATTCCACAAATTCAATTTATTGTTTAATTATAAAAAATCCACTTAAATAATAATTAACAAATAATCTGTATATTCATGTGAACCTACACATAATAATAAAATGTATAATTTCTAAAACACGAACCGCTGATACAATTATATATCACTTTATAATTTACAAAATAAAATCCTAAAAAAAATAACTGGTGCCCGCTTAAAACATGATCATTCGTTTTATACTTCGAACTCTGCCAAATACAATCATCCAATATCTGCCTTAATAACACATGATGTTATAGAAGTCATAAACATTCCAAATACCGGGGTAATGGACCGACAGAAACCAACCCACCATCGTGTTTCGTACCCACATCGCAAAAAATACGAAAGTTTCAATTTATTATCAAATATATCCATGCACCACAAATAATTCTTCTTCCGCTTCCCTCTCCTGGCCTGTCTTGTTTTCTGAAACACCCTATCCTTTAGTTTCTATTCTTCATATAATCTATCATTTTAATCAGTACTTGAAAAACAGTGAGCCATAAAACTTTGGCCCAATTTTCCCCCCAAAACTTGAGGAAAAAAAGAGAGCTACAAATAAAGGGCTTAAACAAGAATTTAAAAAGAGTTCTTACTAAGAAAAGGGGCAAAAAAAATTTAAAGTTGCTAAAACGGTTCGATAAGCTTTATATGACCGCAAAAAAGTATATATTAAATTCATATTCGTAAGCATAGTATTCAAACAATATGTTGAAAGAATTTTTTACTTTAAAATCTTTTATATTTCTTAAATATGCGTGCGGACAGCCGATCATATTTAAAATAAATTAGGTCGGGCTGTATTTAAATTAGCTAACAAGTCTGACCAGACAAGGCCTTAAAGGATTATATTGGCAAAGCTCGATCTTATTTGGCCTAGGTCATTAATAAAAGCTGCCTTTGAATTCTATGTCAGGCCCCTTTTAGAGTTTAAACCGGCCCGTGATATTACGGCCTGCCCAACCTATATATTTTTTCTATAGTAGGCCCGGCCCCAAATATAGAAATCCTACCGGAAATTTTATATTGCAGGCTAAGAAATTTTTTTTTAAATGATAAAATACAGAGTGTATCAATTTTTTTTGTAAGAAATAGGTAAAAAGTAAGTCAAAATAAAAATTGACCCGACCCGTTTTAAATTTCGGACAGGCCGGGCCCGGCTTGTTTTCAAGTTTTCATCGGACCGGGTGGGCTTTCGGGTCTCGAATTTGATTTCTAGTCCCTTTAACCCTTCTCATTTTTTTATAGAAAGTAATGAATTTTTTAATTATATTTTCCGACCCCTTAATTAACGATTCGAAATATATTTAGATTTGTCAAATATAGTTTTAAAACCAGACCGAAATGATCGGTATATTTTATGTATTAATAAGTATAACAAATTTATTTCGGTAAAAATAGATGGGGCCACAAAATTCGTAAGAAATTTTAGGTGTCAATATTTGTTAATGTGAAAGTAATTCGAACATTATTTCTAATGAATATGCCGCTTTTACCGCGCTCAATTAAAGAAATCATTTTAAATATTTGTGCAAAATATGGTATTATAACCAATAATATCTATTTAAACAAAACAGAAAATGGGGCGCTTAAAAACTCAACCTTAGTGATTGAGAACACATAACCTACAGCGCATAAATGAAAACAAATTAGAATTCAAAGCTTAAATTTAATGGTAAATAAAATGCCGGGTGAGTTTTTTTCTAAAAGCTCCTAGGAGTTTTTTTTAAGAAAAGAGGCTTTTCTTGAATATACCCTTTTTCTTTTGCCATGCCCACAAAGTTGTGGGTTTCGCGAAAAAGACTTAAGTTGTTAAAAAAACTCAATTCTTTTTTCACCAGGTTTGGTTTTAAAATATTTCCTCGAGGGCATGTACCCCTTTCTGCTAACGCAAAATAAAAACCAACCCTCTTTATTTAAACCCCATTGACAGCGATTTGATATGATACAATTATATAACAAATATATGTAATACCTAAAATTTGAATAAGTTTTTTAAATAGTTGATTATTCAATATAATCGTTCAAATTGTATTATTCAAATAATATAAAATTAGTATTGGAGTATATGAAAAAAATATGGATAGTATTTTATTATGAATATGTGAGAAGGCTGTTAAAAGAAATAGCTTAAGGCCTATGGTATTGTCACGTCAATATGTTTAATCCAAACATTAGAAGCGGATAATTCCGAGGCGTTATTATACCACAACCCCAGATAGAAGACAGTTTGTGCACGATAGGCTGTAATCCGATTCGTTATTTATCGGTCTCTTTTCGCCCACGTTTGCCATACCATTGAGTCTAAGGTAACACCTCCTCCTCACTGCTATCGTTATTGAGTTAGTCAACCTATTAGCTTAGCCATCGCTGCCCCATAATTTGACATTACCGCTATTTGTTTAACGTTAATAATTTCATTATCATTTTAAGGGTCTTTTTCCTCTACCCTTCCCCCCTTTTTTTATTTGGCCGATTGAATATAAATTTTTCAATCCCTTGTTTTTTTTAAAACCCATTTTTTATATTTAAACTTCCCGTTTAATATTTAAAATTCCAAACTCTTTTTTAACTTTAACCCCCCAACTTATTTTAACCTCCCACCCATTTTTTTATTCATTTCACCCAATCTTTTTAAGTCCCATTTTCTTTAACATCACATCCTTTCTTTTTTTTTATCTTTTTCTAACCCCCATTTCACTCATTTTTAAAGTTTTTTAACCTTTTCGCTATATTATCCATCATCCATTCCTACCAATTTATTTATTTTCAACAGTCCATCCGCACCGACAAAAATCTAAGGTAGAAGCTACCATGTCCCTACTTCTAAAACAATAAATACCCTTTCCCCTTATTTTTTTAAATCCATATAAATAATATAGAAATTATAAATCAAACCCATTGACCTTAAATAAACGAAAAATTTTAATTGCTAACATGTCAATAGCCCTCTACCCCAAAACAAAAATAAATTGGTGATCCACCCACAGTTTGGCCATACCTAAATAGGACACGATATATTATCGGTTTTTAGAGAAAAATTTGTAGTACAGTTTAGCTGTTGTGAATATATTAAAAAAAAATCATTTTTTAATCTGTTTTTCTAACATTTTTCCTTAAATTTTCAATTTTTATACCTAGCTGTACAAAGTTTGATTAGAAAAAAAGGTAAATGGATTTGTAACTAACATAGAATATTATAAGCTTCTAATTTCTTTTGTTATATAAAACTAAAGTGTGTTAAGACGAACTTGGTTTGTGGCCTATTAGCGCCGTTAAGAAAATGTTTTTACGCCTTGAACAAATATTTTATTTAAATATTATTCTAGTGTAGAATATTGGAATTTATGTATTTATTAATAATGTTTTTCTAATTAATAAAATAATTACTAATCATGCCCACATGTTTTGATATTGGACTTTATGAAGCAATCCCCACATGTGGATGTTTACTGGCTAAAGGGTGGTTATGATATTACTATCGAATTTTTGTTAAAAAAACAATAGTTGAAACAATATTACATATTAATATCTGAGTCCTGTAAGTATCACTGTAAATATTAGTTAAGACATTTTTGAAAAAATTAAATTAAAAATATGTTATTATTAGGGCTGTTAACACGATAAAATTTTAAAATATCAAAATTTGTCATTTTCTATATTATTTATATTATTATGGGACTAATGTCTGCCCGGCAACATTTTCAATGTTTTTATGCAGTACGAATGTCTACATAGTATAAGATATAAAGATAAAGAAGAAAAAATAACAAGGTTTAAAATGTAAGTTAACCGTTGTGAATGCTAACCAGAGGTAGTCCCGGATACGTTGGAACAAGTCGAAGCCGAAGACGAATGAGCCCAAAAATGGCCCGCGGCCGAGCCGGAAACGCACGATAGCGCCTGCGGCGATAAATTTTTTTTATTTTACCCCGGAAAATATCACCTTTTTTATAAAACCTCTGACATATTTTTCTGTTTCACTTGTTTTTAAATCTTATTTTATATATATTTTAACATATAAAAAATATGTATTCCTCAATTTAAAATTTTATTTTTGTTATAGGGACCCTTCATCCATATCGCTTGTATCTTAGCCATTCTCATGCGTCGATGCTTTTATGGTGCTTCTCGTCAAGTTTGAAGAAAGTTTTACATTAAAAAAAACTAAATGAGCTTTCCTATTTTTTTTAAATGAGCTCTGTTCTCCTGCTAGATTAATTACATCAATTTTAATGATCCCATTTTATCTTATTTAAAGATTTTATAAACAAAGCTATGATATTACCAGGGGTCAATTAGTTTGTGATTCGGGTGGAGCGCACCAACATATCAATTCATTTGATTATTTTATTCAATAATACTAAAATTATCATTTAACCTATTTAGCATAACAGAGAATTTCTAGTGATGGCATGTGCGGTAGGTATAGCGTGCTGCTTTTCTGCCCCAATCGGAGGTAATATTAGTTTAGGTTGAAATTAAATTTGTTGAGATTACTAAATGTGTACTAAAATTAATACTCAGATTTGCATGTTCCTGCCAAACAGGCCTAATATCGGCAAGATCTTTAGTGCCGTTGAGAATAACAGGAGGAAGTTATTAAAATAGGTGAAAATTTTTTTAATAGTTTTTCTTTTAGAAGTTTCATGTTTGATAGGCAGGTCTATTCGGTGTAAAATGAACTTGATTAAAAGTTCATTAACCCAATATAAACGCTATTAGTAACTTATTAGGATATACAAATATATTATTGTAGTTTTTCTAACTTGTTTAATTTCACTCAACAACAAAATGTGATCGACCTTAAGCATCATTTATGGCAACTATCGTTTTTGGCCAAGTTTTTGGTGCTGATTACAAAAGAAGTCAGAATTTCAGCCAATTAAATTTTTAGTTATTTGATGTCAAACTCAAAATTGAAATTTTTGTTTTTTTGGAGTGTTTTGGGTTTCTATAATTCAAAACCTATGGGTAGAATCAAAAGTTTAAAAATATATTTAGATTAAGGAAACACTCATTATTAATGTAAGGCGTTTGAATTTTTTTTAAAAATTTACATTTATATATTTGTAAAATTAGTGGTTTTTGTCATAAAATCCGTTTTTTGATCCTAAACAACTTGAAAAATTGCTAATAATTTTAAGTAACCTTTTTTAGTGTTTTTCATTAATAATCTAAATATGCCATTAATTTTTTTGGAAAATAAATAGTTTAATTTTGCGAATTTTTTTTTGAACTTTGGACGCAGTTAAAAAAAATTAAGGCATTAGGCAAAAAAACTAAACACGGGTACGTTCATAAAATATTCTCTACAAAACCCTATTAAAATCGTTTGTATTGTTTTCTTGTCCAGTGTTTATTAATATGATTATAAAATTTTAATGACTTATTAATTAATGAATACTTATAAAGCTAATATTGGTTGCATTCTGCTAATCTAAAAATTTGTAAGAAATTTTTATTTTATTAGCAAAATTTTATTTCATGCATTTGTCTTTTTTCTCTTAATACATCAATATTAAATTTATTTATCAGTTAAAAAAATTAATAAATAGACAAATTGGTTGTAAAAAAATTAAAGGCTTGTGTGTTGTATTCAGGGCTGGGAAAACAATGAGCCAAAAAACTTTGGCTCATTTTTTCCCCTAAAACATAAAAAAAGAAAGGGGGCCACAAATAAAGGGCCAAAATAAGAATTCAAAAAAGCCCTTACTAAGAAAAGGGGCAAAAAAAACCTACAAAAAGTGGCTCTTAAAAAAAGCCCCAAAAAACCCATTTTATGTTTTTTTATAATAATTTCGAAAAATTTTGATTTTTTCTTCATAATAATGATGGGTGGGTTATTTTTTGTTAAAGCTCCTTGGAGTTTTTTTTTAAGAAAAGGGGCTTTTTTTAAAATGCCCCTTTTCTTAAAGCAAGAAAAGGGGCTTTTCTTTTGCCATGCCCACGAGTTTGTGGGCATTTGGAAAAAAAAACTCAAAAACTTGTTTAAAAAAAGCCCATTTAGTTTTATTTCACAACCCTGGTTGTATTTGCATAATTTACGAACTTAAAATATAAGGCAAAATTTTAAGGCTTGTGTGGTGCAAATGGATAGCGTGATGCCTAAAGCCTGGGTGTAATCCCTAACAGGGAACTTTTTCATATGCTTTTTCTTTTCTTATAATACCTAATTAAGGCGGCTCAGCATTTGTGCACATATATTCTCCTGATAATTCTGCAGATCAAATTTTTCAATTTCTCCAAAATCAAAATTTTTGGCATTTTTAAACATATTGGTTTTTTAAGTGAATTTTGTGTATTCAGGTACCCGACTATGAATTATTCAATAACAATTTACGTCTTTTTCAAGTTTATTTAATATACCTAAAACTAATTTCAAACTTGAAGATATATCTTCACATTATATTTGTTGATATGCAGGTATATTAAATATATTTTTTTGAAATGATATGTAAAGCATAAGCTAAAAGATATACAATTGAAACTTATTATTAAAATTTTTAGCAGTTGAATGATAAGATCTTATACACTTAAATTTGATGTAAAAAAAAATTAGTATATAGAGATGAAATAAAATAATTATAATCCTTTAAAAACGTTAGACTAGCAGACCATTAGTTTTGAAAGCATTCATACAATCTCGTTTTTCGCGTGATAAAAATTTGAAATCCCATTTAATACTACACAAATCAGAAAAATTTATATAACATATTTGAAATCCTCATGAAATGTTTTCAAGTCCCTTACATTAAAAGGCGTTTATTCTGTGTAAAATAAACTCGTGTGAATTCTATTTGATGTATACACCGAACAGACCTGCCCATAAATTTCTGCCACGCTAAATGGCCAAATACGCGAGAGTTTGTTCTATGTGCGAAAGGAGGTATATGTCAAGCCAATTTAAATTTATAATAATTTATATAATTTTTTAGCAATTGTCAAAAACCTCTTTTGCCTCTAGGTATCTTGTTTAGCATCGAAGTGACATCGACGTATTTTGCCGTAAGGAATTACTGGAGGGGATTTTTTTGTGGAATTACTGGTGCCCTAACTTTCAAACTGTTCGACATACTATTTCATGGACGAGGTATTATTTTGTCATATGATGCTAGGCATTAATTTTGAATCAGATGTTCGTTCATCTTATGCAATTTGCTGCCATTTAACTTATGTAAATAATTATATGAAAGACAATTATTTTATTTACTTTTTAGAGCAAACTACAACTTTTTTAATGACCAGAAGCGCATACAATTTTTACCTCTATCCCAGGGAGTTAATCCTATTCATTGGCATCGGGTATCAAAAATTTTTTATTATTACATTTTTTTAGTTTTATAACCTTAATTTAATGGCAAGTAAATTCTACTAAATGAATTCCCGTAATTTTGGGTAGAGAAATATAGCGGTCACGTAAATTAGAGTCACACTTAAGTAACCACAAGCGAAAAAAACTAAAAATAATTGATGTTTAACATATTCTTAGAGTTTTTAAAAAAAACTTGTTTGGCACGAGAAACCGTAAGTCATCAATCATTTTTGGTAAATTGCGTTTTTTATTGGGGAATTTGCTTTTTATAATTTTTACTTAATTTGACAGAAAACGCAAAGGCCCGCATTATTAATCATTTTTGGCGGTAAAAAACTTTTAGTTTAAATTGGCATCGGTCTCATTTTAATGTTAGAATTTTTGTCACACCTAGAGCTTTGCGTTATGGGCGATTTGCGTTATAGACTAAATTTTATTCAATATTTTATTTTTAATTGACATTTTCGGCATTCCTTTGAGAAAAATTTTTGTCACATCTGGGGCTTTGCGTTTAGACTGAATTTTTTTTTGAATATTTTGTTTTTAATAGACATTTTCGGCATCTCTTTGTTTTAAAATTTTTGTCACACATGGGCCTTTGCGTTTCAGACTAAATAATTTTTTGAACGTTTTGTTTTTAAATGAAATTTTCGGCATCCCCTTTGATGTTTCAGGAAATTTTTGTCACACTTGCCCCTCGATTAAATACAAAATATCCAAAAAGAAATTTAGTCAGACACGCAAAGACTTCCAGGTGTGACAAAAATTTCTTAAAACATATAAGGGATGCCGAAAATGTTGATTAAAAGCAAAATATTCAAAAATAATGCCCAGGTGTGACACAAATAAAACATCAAAGTGATGCCGAAAATGTCGATTAAAATAATATTCAAAAACAGACAGTCTAAAACGCAAAGGCCTAGGTGTGACAAAATTTTTTTAAAATATCAAAGGGACGCCGAAAATTTCGATTAAAAACAAAATATGAAAAAAAAATTTAATCTGAAACGCAAAGGACCAGTTGTGTCAAAAATATCTTAAAACATCAAAGAGATGTCGAAAATGTCGATTAAAATAACATTCAAAAAATATTAGTGTGAAACGCAAAAGCCGATATAACAAAATTTTTTTAAAACATCAAATGAAAAACAAAACATTCATAAATATTTAGTCTGAAACGCAAAGGCCCACAGGTGTGACAAAAATATCTTAAAACATCGGATGCCGAAAATGTCGATTAAAAACAAAATATTCAAAAAAAAATTTAGTCTAAAACGCAAAGGCCCAGGTGTGACAAAAATTTTTTAAAACATTAGAGGAATACCGAAAATGTCAATTGAAAACAAAATATTGAAATGTCTGAAACCCAAACGCCTATAACTCAAAGGCCTAGGTGTGACAAAAATTCTAACAAAAAGACACCGAAATTGCCAATTTAAAATAAAAATAAAGAATAAGTTTTTTTCCTGGCAAATATGATTAATGATGCGGGCCTTGGCGTTTTCTGTCAAATTAAGTAAAAAATACTAAAACCAAATACCCCAATAAAAAAAGCAAAAATCCAAAAATGATTGATGATTTACGGAATTTGCGTTTTAGTTATTTGCGTTTCAGACCCACCCTATATTTTTTTATTGTTAACAAGAATTAAAATTTATTATCACACGATTAATATATCTAATCTCTGTATTTTATAATTATATTAAAGCAAAAATTTTCAATTTAAAATTTGCTGGCTTTTTTGGCCGGGCTAGACTTAAATAGAAAACCAATATTTGAGCCTGGCCGCATCTAAATTGGTGAAAATTGATAATTCCATTTTTTTAATTTTTTTCAGGAATCTAGTCTCTGAAAAAATGGTCATGCTCAGAACTGTTTTGAAAGCCTTGTTCTATTTAAATATTGAATCTACCATACAGTTTGACAAAGGTGTTGGACTTTATAATAAATAAATCTTATTTTTTTTTTATTTTCAGAGTTATATGTGGATTTTTTGCAGCAATTTTTATTTTCGTGTACAAATTCGTGGCAAAAACGCTTAGACGTGATAACGTTATTTCAAACTTTCTTCGAAAAAGGTAAAACAAAAATTGTTTTGAATAAGGCAGTGGCGAATATTTTTGTGTTTCTTATTATTTACACATGGTAAATGATTTTGAAACAACGTTTCAGCGCCTAGTTCGCCTTTTTTCTAATCAGATGGATATGTTTTATTATATTAGTGAGCTTAATGGATGCCACATGTTTGTAAATTTGATTTTTACTCTGTTAAAACAGTTTAAAAAATGACCTTGTAGGCGCATTCAGACCTGAAGGAGTGAAAAAATAACGGTTCATCGTTATTAAGGTCGTCATAATTTTGTTCCAGTGTAATTTATAGGCTAAAAACTTATAGCTTGTTATAAAAAAATTTCCGGATCCGGTCTGGCAAGCCGGGCAGGAACACGGCCCGATCTAACTCTGATTTTTTATAGATGGTGGTGCCATGCTTTACTTGTCGCATTACTCGTTGGATCGCTCACATTTCCCCGGGGTTTGGGAAACTTCTATAATGCTCAAGTAATTTTCATAAACTTTAATTGAAGATAAGGGGAGGTAAATAATATTAGTTCAATACAAGGTGACCATGCAATATTTTTAAGGGTCAACTGATTTAACAGTGCCGCAAAATGTGAAAATTGTGATTAAATTACATTCGAGTGTTTTTTTAGTAGTGTCTGAAGAAAGTATGATTTATCATATTCACTTTGATGCAAACTAGGACGTACCGCTGAACTAAAATAATCCTTAGGTTGCGTTTGAACCAATAAAATTATAGAAATATATAAACACTCTTGTTATAAAAATAGTTGAATGGGCGCGTTTAGCGTATTCGTTTATGGGAAAATTATAAAAAATATTGGTAGAATGAAAACTTTTCAATAGAATTTTAAATGGAGGATTTCGAAATGATTATAGGATTTAGATAAAAATTTTATAAAATTTTTGAATATGCTTAGAGCAATTGCCCAGGATATAAGAAAATATTGTAAAAACACAATAATTAGTAATATTTATGTTAAAATCCAAATTTCAAAAATCATTTGTGAGTGAACTCTGAACGCGTCCTAACCATAAAATAAATACTGTATTTTTTTAAATCCTTAAATGCATTTTTTTTACATTTATCCTTGTTTAGGTGTCACAAATAATTTTTTTTAAATTTCCTTAGTGTTTAGCGGGTGTTTTTAATTTGCTAATCTCACATTTATTATATAAAGATGTCACAAATGGAGCTCCTAAAATATCTGTTTTATTCCTGCCCAGTCAAACTTTCTCAAACGACATCGGCTAAAGCTATGCAATCCCCGATGCTCTTTGTTTCTGAGCACCATCGATGTACCCTCCGACTACCCAAAGCTCCAAAAGAAAATTTTAAAGAGCTATTTACATTTGTCTCTGTTCAAGTTATCATCTTTTGACAATTATTATTTCATGCTAATTGTAAAATTACGTTTAATTCACCTTACCCAATCAAAACTATTTAATTAAAAGGTATTGCAAGTCCTGAACTTATATGATAACTTATAAAGTTCAGCAGGCCGTGATATCCCGGCCCGCTCGTCATACTCATAGGCTCAGCCCAGCTGCCCGGAATTTGATTTTTTAATTTTAAACCCGGACTGGCTTGAACACACAAATGGCGCGAAAATTTTATAACGCAATCTATAAATTTTTTTGCTTAAAATTACCAATAAAATACAAAGTGAATGTTAAAGAAGTCCATCGCGTGATAAAAAAATATGGCAAATGCGTTATATAAAAAGGGACCGGCTGTTAATTTTAATTTTTTAATATCTGGCCGGCCCTGTTTTTTGGGGCGGACAGGGCCGGGCGGGCTTTCGGGTTCCGATTTTGATCTCTCTATAATCAATATAAATACATGCCACCCAATATTCTAGTTCGTTTCGACAATTCTAATGATCACGGCACCAATTCCAAATGGATTATTCATACCCGTTTTAACTCTAGGTATATGTTTACATACAAATAGCTGTTTTTTCCATAATGTTCATTCAAAAATTTATATTTGTTATTAAAAAAAAGCTAAGGTATGAATCGGTCCAAATGTTTGCGAAAGGTGTAATTTGTGATAGAAGCGAGGCAAGTTGATATTTAGTTTCCCACCTGACGTCAGGGTATTTGCCGTTTTTTAAAAAATATGCCAAGCAGAATTTTTCCTATGTTCAACTAATATTTGGAAATTGATTAAAAATATTTATGTAAACCGGGGGAAGGGTAGGTGACAGAACCCTACACAGCTATGTACTACCTTAAAATTATTTTTTTTATAACAATTTTAATTTATAAATCTGGATAACCGCTTAACATACATATGAGGCTGAGAGCCAGCATCGATCGCCGGTGTGCCTTAAATACCCAGAGCGATATAAAAAAGTCCTGTTAGGTTCAAAGAGAAAGCTATTGTGCCTTCATATGCATTGTATTCCTATCACTGGATAAGCAAGGGGGCAACGTACCAGGTCTTCTTTCTTTTCAGACTTACCAATGATTGGAATTAAAAGAAAAAAAGGGGAAAACGTGAACTTATTTTCCTTTAAAAAAAATGTTAATCAAAAATAATAATAATAATAATAATAATAATTACACAGTTAACTACAGAGATCAAACCTGCTATCTTATGGAATATCAAATCCGTTTACCGTTTTTCTTAATCAAACTTAGTTAGTCAGTTTTAAACATTGAAAATTTTATAAAAAAAGGTCAAAAAACCAAAAAAGATTCAAAAACAAAAATAATTTGATTTTTTTTTATTCACAATATTTAAACAGTTAAATTCGAACTTCAAATAATATACTCATTAAAAACCAACATTATATCGTGTCGTATTTAAGTTTGGACGCGAAATTTTGTATTCTCTAAATGCCGATGTAAAAGCTTCATATATTAATAAAATTTATTTTCCATTCTTGTGATTAAAAATATAAGTTAAAAGGGATTTTCATATGCAAAAAAGATTTTTAAATTTTTTCTTTTTAGGGTATATTTAGATCTGTCAATTTTGTCAAAAAAAGCCATTTTTCGTTATAGACAGATTTAAGGAGCCAAAGACGGAAGAAACTAAGAAAAACGAAAAATATATATGAGATTAGGCCATCATGGGGATGCATTCTTTTATGTTTTCATAAAATTCACATTTCTAACATTGTATATTTGTTGACCTGTGTTATATTAAACATATATAGAGGATAGCTTTTACCCTTCCTCTTCCGGCCATAAAAAACATTCATTTATTTATCAAATATTTTTTGGAATTTTAATTTCTGGAATTAATAAATTATTAAAACTTTGTTGTGTTATCCTAATTCCTAAAATAAAAATATATTGCAACGAAATTATAGAAGCCCTAACGGGTATGCCGCCCCGGCGAAGGGTGACGTAAAAACTTTAAATTCTTTATTTATATAATATAATTTACATTAATAAAAAATGCTTTAATAAAAAATTATTATTTATATCCTTTTTGCTACTAGGTGCAGCCGTAGGAAGAATATACGCAAACATTTTAGGCCCATGGTTTTACCAAACTTTGGAACATCAATACGTCAATTCAGGAACTGTTAGTGGAATATACGCTATCATCGGTTAAATTTTATTATTATATATTATTATTATTAGCCCTAAATTTTTTCTAAAATATGTAACAAATACTAAAATATTCAATATATGTTATAATTTTGTATATCTTTGCAAAAAAAGCAAAAATTTTATATGAATCAATAAGTAATTGTATTCAAAGTTTTTTTTAAAAGCAGGTTTGTTTGAAGCTTATACAATACAACTGCTTTAAAGAGAATCACTGAATCAAAATTGATTGCCAAATACTGAAATCTTACCATTGAAAATAGCTCTCAGTGTGATAATTAATTTTTAATAATTGCAATCAGGTGCTGGAGCCTTGGCTGGCGGTGTGACACGAACAATATCGACACCTGTCATTTTATTTGAATTAACTGGTCAAATGTCCCATTTAATACCGACAATGGTAATATTATTGCTCATGTTTACCAATTAAGTTATAAATGTTGTAGGGCCATGGCTTATTGCACTAGAGCATTGCAATCGTTTAATACCCTAATTCATTAAGCAATCGTGTCTTTTCCTTCTACGATTGCTAAATGGTGTAGGGCAAATAACTATTGCCCTAAGTTCTAGCCAATTGTTCAATGCCTTAGCATTTGACAATTATTTTACTTTTTACCTTTTACGTCTTTTTATTTCCCCTTCAAATGGATTTCCAATATAATTTACACTTTTTTCTTTGTAGTTTACAATAATCCTATACTACTTAGCCTATATTAAACTGATACAACAAAATTTGACTTATTCTGGGAAATAAACAAATTTTCTCAGGTTTGATAAGGGTTTTTATGATGAGTCTAATAGTGTTTATTGATTTCCAGGGGTAAGGATTACATACACCTAGAAAAAAGCTTAAACCTTTTTTGAAAATAATGAATAACAACTATGAATTATAGAGGAAATAAATCAATTATGTAGAAATGTCAGAAAAATCTTCTTAATTAAGCCTCTTATTAAAAATGGTAGTTTTTAATTAAAAAAATTGACCTTAAATAACAATAATTTAATTGTTCAATTTGCGCGCCGCTTTGACTGTGTTTTCAATGTGGTTTCTACAAAATTTCCTTAATCTCTCATACAACTTGCTTATTTTTTTGCCTGTTTTTTTCGGCAAGTGAAAGAAAGGATTATAACCAGACTCACAGAACAGACATAGTGGGTTGTGACACGAAAATTTGATAAAAAAGGTTTATTTAAATTTGTGCAAATTATTATAGTCGTTTCCACTGAATTTATCAAGAAATAAAATTTTCGTTGTTAGTAAAATCAATATTTGTAAATAATAATAAATAATTTCGTAATTAATAGAATACAAATTCTAATTAATATTTTGGAGTTTCGTAGAAAACCTATATTAATAAACGATATTTTTTTATTAATAAACGCCTATTTTGTAACTAATAAACTTATATTTCGTAACTGATTAAACTTCGTAATTAATAAACACCTATTTCATAATTAGTAGCATAATTTTATATTTCTCTGAATTTCTAACTTATAAAACGTATTTTCATTATGAAAAAAGCTATTTTCGTATTTTTTATATTCCCGTATTTTATAAAGATATTTAAGAATGTTTTTATCTGAACGAAATTTAGGTTTTGAAGGTAGCATTATTACACAGGTCAACAAATTTTTGAGACCTATATGCTAACTTCCGAAATCTGCCATTGTTTCAAATCCGTTTACTTTTCTTATCAAACTTTGTAAAAGCTTTAAACATTAATTTTTAAATAATATTAATATACAAGATTTAAACAGGAATATATTTAAAAAGTTATATATATTTAAAACAATTGACCTGTAAATAACTTCAATTAATATTTTTATTTTAATTAATATATCGTGTCTTAATTAGGTTGGGATGCCATGTATAACTTGAAGGTTGATGTAAAAGCTTAATATTAGAAAAAATTTATTCTTATTACTTTATATAAAAAATATAAGTTACAAGGTATTTAAATATGCAAAGAGTTTTTTTAAGTGCTTTAAAGTAGTCTCGATGTCGCAAAATTATTTAAATTTGGCAATATTTTTGATATATACCAAAGTTAATAGCCGAGGGCGAAAGAAACTTCGGAAGTAATATATATGAAAAAAGGCCATCATGGGAATTATTTTGCCCCAAATAATTTTCTTTTTTCTCACATTGAATTTTGTCATTCTGTGTTATTTAAAGTCATATTTGTAATTGCAGAGGAAAAGTAAACTACTAAATATAAACCACATTTTCTCTTCCATTTTAAATCGATTTGGGCCCAAATCAATTTGACCAAACTTGATATGAAATATAACGGCATTGAAATTTTGAGACTGATCTAATTTTTTGTAATAATTTTCAAGCGCGAACGCACGGCTAACTTTTTATTATTAAAAAACTTTAACTTTATCAAAATTTTTAAATTCCTGTTTCATGGTCATGTTGTGTGCTTCTTTATCCTGATTCGATAAATTTTAACAATTAATTCTAAAACTTTAACAGGCATTTGGATTTTTTCATGCCTGCATCTTATCCTTTATTTCACGTAAAAAGGTAAGTGGTGGGTGATATGAAAATTTCATTAAGGTATAAATGTTCTTTTGTGATTTAAAGGATAAAACTAACACCTCTAGGTTTTAAATTGTGACCCCAATTTTTTTTTAATGCATTTGCTATAAAATTTTGTTTCCCAAAACTTGCCTGGGCTTATTAAAGGGCTCAAAAAGGATGTTCACAAACTATAATGTAGAGGGGCGGGTTGTTAAAAAAATTAAAGTCTAGCCTAGGTGATTTATTATACGTTTAATAACCTATTTAAGTCAGCCTTTTATAACATTAAGAGCATTGTTTTAATTTCTGAAAAAAATCTATATATTTTATGATTTTCTTGACAAAATGAACTCAACAAATTGAGTTATTACCATTATCAGGATTTATTACAAGGGGGGAAACCCAAGCATTGCCATAAAACAGGCGTGCTAAAATCAATCAAAATTAGGGCGTTTTATTATAAAAAGTTAGGAATTCACACTTGGCTACAAGAAGATTAAATCAATTTATAACAATAAGTTAAATTTAGAATAACATCTGAAAATTCCATCAGGTTATGGCTAGACAAAGATTTGGTTAACCCAATAAAAAACTAATTTAAATAAATGTTTAAGTTTTTAGTAGTCTACACCAATGTAGAAAAAGTAGGCCAAAGGACGAAATAGGGGCTTTTTATACCGGGCCAAAAAAGGAGGAAAAAGCCATAATCATATTAAATTTTAAAGCCCCGAAGAAATGAAAAAAACTCTTTTCAAAAACCCTTTTGAGTTTTTCTTTTATTCTAAAGTTGGAATGGGATTTATTACTATTATTACAAAGCCCTATTTATATAAAAAGCCTCCTATTATTAAAAAAAGGAGGCTTCTCAAAAAGGCTCTTTTTTACAAGCCTTTATAATAAAAAACTCCCTAAAAAAATTCATAAGGGCTAGCTATTTTTTTACCCAGTCCTAGTCTACACCATTTAAAAATTACTCTAATTCTACAGTTAAAATCTTAATACGAGTTTAGATATCAGTTGTAATCGCAAACGCAGTTGCTCATGCCTTTGTACCATCGGTGTATAATGTCATCATCAAAAACCGTAAATTGCCATATTTACCGGATATCCCTCAAAATTGCGAGAAGTAACTTTATTTAATTTCCACATTTGCAGCAATTTGAGTTATACAATATTAGCATAAATTGGCCTTTAAGGGTTGTTCAAGCTCGTACGTCAGTCAGACGATCAAACGACATAGGACGAATAATTAAATAAATCAGGCGCAGGGCTAAACCGAGATATATAAAAATGTTGTTAAAAAATTGTTATATATTAAAAATGACATATTATTTTTCATTAAAACTCATTAAACTTGGTAGAAAAATAAAATACTTAAAACATAATAATATTTCAGTAATAAATTTTTCTGTTTTCAATTTAAAAAATAGAAGTTAAAATCGTTCTTGTGAGAACGTTTTAAAATTTCTTTGAATATTTGTTGAATAGTTTACAAAACATAGTCTTTGAATTAAGCAAAATAAATGCAAAAGAACAAATTAGTAAAAATAAATATTTATAATAAAATATTGAAGATAAAAATTGTAATATAAGATGATACTAAAAAAAAATAAGTTTTAACCTAACACGTTAAATTAATTTTGACCTTATAGTTTTTTTACATTCAACTGAATCTGTTTGCACATTTTGTCTAACACGTCCAGATTACATTATAAATTTTGCCTTTTTCTTTAATGGTTTCCCACTCATAAAATATGTTACTAATGCAAAATGTATATAATATTTCAATACTTGGCCCTATAAGTTTGGTTAACATATCCGAACTTAAATTTGAAATTTCGATGGGACTCATTTATAAAATATTGGTTTATAGCAAAAAAAAACTTTTTTGTTTGATGATTTTAGAGGTTTTTATAATCTCCATTTTATTTTGTAATTTAAATGATATTCCAATAACCTCATATGATTTTGTAGTCAATTATTGTATTTAACAAACTTATGAAGGAAAATTCCAGCCCGATCCCCTTCCCATCCTTGTTGTTATATATTGCCCCAACTTTTCCCATCCTTTTGACTTTTCGTCGTCTGTTTGCATATGCTACCTTGATTGAAGAATATAGGCAAATATCTGGTTTTAGCATTGGTGTAAGTGTGGGTATTTTTTCTATCTCTCGTTGATTAATGCTGAGTGTCTCGTAATTTTTCTACGCTAAACCGGTCGCTAAATTTCTGACCGAGGACATTTAAAAAATGCTTTACTATGTCTCTGCCCAATATTGCTGGTCTATTTACGTTAATTACCCATGGTTTGTCCATAATTTTATTGTTGAATCCTATATTTACTATTATTGTGCCCATTTAAGGGATGTCGTATTATTATTTTAGAGTAATTTTTTGTTGCTTAGTTTTGTTATTTTTAATTTTTGATCGATTCCTAGGGTTTCATCGTTATTGGAGCCCTTGTGTATATTGTAAACGCAGTCAGGTAATTGTTTAATTTTAATGGCCTTAAGTATGCATCCACTAGGGCGGTTCCTGCTATAAAAAGCATGAAAATGGTGATTTGGGTCCATTAAATACTTAAAAAAAGTTGATTGTGATGGATCGGTTAGGAGTATATGTTAAATTTTGTTAAAATTAGATGGGCAAAATTAATACAATATGCAACATAGAATTTAGAATTATTTGCACATTTTTTAACGAAAATTATAATTCGTAATTAAAATGGCCGAATTTTAAGTCTTGAGTTATTTTTACCATATCTAAAACACTCAAATATATCAGAAAATTGACGAAATTTAGAAAAACGGTAAACGGAATTTAAGTAATATATAGGTATTATGATCAGTAATATTTTTTTTTGTGAAAATTTTTGTCGATATGTTTAATAATGATGAAAGAATTTTTCTCCCTTGAAAAATATAGAATCTTAAAGAATTGTGTTATTTTTTATTTAATAAGCGCACGGAAAATGAAAGCAACCGATATAATGATAAAGTTAACCGATATTCCTTACCTATTTCGAGGTATGCTATATGACGATTTGGTGGCCGTATTAGCACATCCATGTTTGTTTCACGAGTTTGCAGTTGTCGAGAATCCACGTAAGTTCAATTGTGATGTTTCTCAAATTGTCCAATTTTTAGGGATTAAATTTCCAGTTTTTGATAATAAATATTGATACATTTTTTATGTGATTTTTTTCGGGATTGCTAAATTAAAGCATCTTAATCTTCGAATAAGTGCATATCTTTTGAGCCAAATTCCAACTCCAAAATACAAATTGAGGTGGTCATTCAGCTTGTGCAGTATTATTTAATATAAGTTAAATTGTAAATATATTGTAATGTAAGACATGAAGAGCATAATTTTAATGTTTAAAATACCACCTTATTATCTGCATTGGCAAACATTCCTGTCACGCAGGAGGTTGTGGGTGGGTTCAAATCCCTGCGGACCTTTTTTTCGGAAGATAAAACAAATGTGGAACCACTTTCAAGCTGCTAAGTGGTCTACTAAGGCAGTAGGTCCTAAACGATGTGTCTAAAAGTGAGATCCTAGGCTTAAAATTAGGGTTGCCGGCGTGCGAGCAACAAATATTTATGTCAGAAACGTGATTATTATGAAAACATAAAAGAATGCATCCCCATGATTAATCTCATATATGTTTTTAGTTTTTCTTAGTTTCTTCCGTCTTTGGCTCCTTATATCCGTCTATAACGAAAAATGGCCTTTTTGACCAAATTGACAGATCTAAATATACCCTAAAATAAAAAAAAATTAAAAATCTTTTTTGCATTTTAAAATTCCTTATAACTTATATTTTTAATCACAAATAATGTAAAAAAAATTATTAATATATCAAGCTCTTACATCAGCATTTTGATAATACAAAATAATTTGCGTCCAAACTTAAATACGGCACGATATATTATCGATTTTAAATGAAAATTTTATATGAAGTTTGAATTTAACAGTTTAACTATTGTAAATATGCAAAAATAAAATTTTAATTTATTTTTGTTTTTGAATCTTTTTTGGTTTTTTAACCTTTTTTTCTAAAATTTTAAATGTTTATAACTGACTAACTAAGTTTGATTAGGAAAAACGGTAAACGGATCTGATATTCCCTAAGATGGCAGGTTTGATCTCTGTAGGTAACTCATAGCTCTCAAAAAATTGTTGACCTGTGTTATAAGCAACTAAACGAGTAGCGCCTTTATATAGAGAATGGTATGGATTAAACCTCAAACCCAAATGTTTTTGTTTGTTGATACATTAACTCTGCATAATTATATTATAATTAGAAGTTTAATTATATATGTAAAACGTTAACATGGATAAGACACCTAAGTTAATGACCCTAAATAATCTCGATTTGACGTCAGTCGGTAAATATTTGTTTTAAAGTTTTGTTGAATCTCAAATTTTTTGTTGCTGTCTAGGCTGACTTACATGAGTATTTAAAAAAAAATTCTGTGATTAGAACCCTGACTTTCAGCTTCTAAGCCAAGCAAGCTACCCTTCGCACGATAGTTGCCTTTTTACACGATAGTTGCCTTTTTACACGTGATTTATCTATTTATAAAAATTTTTAAACTAACATTTAAATTTATTTAGTATTTTCTAATAAATTATCATATAGAAAATATAAATGTTTCTTAAATTTTAATTTTGCGTGGAAAATAATTAAATTTTCTGTAAAATTTTATTAGCAGAATTTAACTAATAATTTTGTAATTATTCGCATTGGCGTAAGGGGAGTGAACCTGGTGCGTACCCCTATATTACAATATTTTCCACCTCATTGTTTCCCCAAAATATTTCTCACGTCTATTTTGATCCTCTTCCCCCACCCCCTCTTGAAAGCCGCTGCTCTTTCGTTTAAAGAGTCAGTAGAGTCGCATAATTAAACTAAACAAGTCAGAAAATTTTCAATAACATATTTGAGACCCTCATAAAAAGTAACATAAAAAACTTTTAACTTAAAAACACCCCTACATTGCGTTTTTACTATTCGGTGTAGAATGACCTCGTGACTCTTTTCGGTCTAAAATGAACTCGTGTAAAAGGTCAATTAAAATGAATTCATTTTACACTAAATAGACCTGTCCAGCTAAAATAGGCCTAAATTTAAAAAATTCAGCAACTTTAAAGATATCCTGAAACGAAAAATGGCCCTAATAGTAATTTAGGTTTTACTACTTTTTATATATTGAAAAAAAAAAAACACTTTTGGAGTTAGCTAGTCAGTAAAGTCACACTTATTATAGGTCTTTTAAAGTCAAAGTCTAAGGTTGTACACTACTATAAAATAAATGCAAAATTTTTATATTCCATTTTAGAGCGCGCTCAGACTCGTTTTATTTTTTTTTTTAAATTTTCAAAATTTTTTGAATTTTTAGAAATTTTATTTTTTTTCAAAATTTTATTTTTTTTTTTAAATTTTTTAAAGAAAAACTATTTATAATAACAAAAGTTGGCAACTTTTTGTATAAAAGCGTTCAATGTCAAAAAAAAAATGAAATGAGACTGAACGCGCCCTTATAAAAATTAACCATAAAAAACGTTTTTTGCTTGGCGCGCACAGCGGTTAAGGTGAATCACACGTTGCATTATTATTTTTACGATACAGGGTATGGTTAGGAGATATAGAAATGTTCTATGAAAATGAGTTTTAGGCTCTCAAATTTTTATTTTCATTTTAGTGAATATGACTTTCATTGGTGCCATTTCACGCTGTAAATTGGAAGAAATTATGAGCCAAGTTTTGGATGATACCTGGGTCAAATTGCCCAATAAGCAAAAGCGTAGCACAATGACTCAACGTGATAAAGATGTACTCGAAAAAGTTTATGTTGGAAAATTTTATATTTTAATTATAAGCTTTTTGCGTTTTTTGTTTGTTGAACTCATCTGATATTTCATGCAATTTTAAACAGGCTTAAATATATAATTATTTAAATTCTAATTAAAAAAAATTAATTAAAATAACTTTGTACTGGAAATAAGGTTTAAATAACTTATTACTAAGTACCACGATAAATTAAATTTAATAAACCAAGGTTACACCCATTAAATTGTTCTGACATTTTACCTATATCATCAAAGATAAAAATTCCCGAGATAAACGCCGGCAGATCTAACCTCACAGATTTGAGAATTAAAATTCATCGCCTAATGCAACCAATAGATTTCAATACAATATCAGAGAATATAAAAACCTTACCTAATATTCAAATTTCACCTGATGTATCCTTGGCCAAAGTACGTTTCTCTTGATTATGTGAAATTTCAAACTATTACTTTCATTTATATATGTCAGTGTCCAATCCCTATACTCCGCCGGCTGAATATTGTGATTTGAACTAAATGCCTAATTATATTCTGTTGTAATACTCTTAACTTAACTGCCCTTATTTATATCGACTATACAACTTATTAAATATTAAAATATTTATTCACAAGTAAAAGTCTTTTATTCATATAATTGCAACATCAAATATTTAATCCAATTCCATAATATGATAATCTATGGTGTGGCGCCGATTAACGGCGCCACTAACTTTTCTATTTTGCTGGGATTAAAATATATATTATTCTTTAATTGCAAATTTCTAACTTTTACACAAGAATTTTAAAAAACTGAAAAAATCAATAAATGTTTTAATAAATATTAACTTTTCTCGTGATCACGACACCTCCATTGGCTTCCTAAAAAAAAGAAATTCATTTTAGATAAATTTAACTCTTTTTTTATTTAATCCTAATAACTTAAACCTCTTTTTTTACTTCTTATTATTCAAGTCCCTTTTTCTTTATTTACCCTTATTTCTTAAACTTTAACCTTTTTTTTTTATTTTTAGTTACTCACAACTATTTTACATTTTTACTTTCATTTTTGTGATCCTAATCTTTGGTGGTCTCTTTCTTTCTAAATTCTAATTACTGGGTTACACTTTAATCTGTTTTTTCAACCCGGCCTAAAAGTTATTCCAAATAATTTTAGTTTACCTAAAATTTCCATCTTTTTACTTTTACCTATATGGGTGGTTATTTATTTATGCTTTAAGCATTTTCATTTCAGCTATCCTAAATTAAAAATTTTATTTTAATTTGGCAGCCATCCTAAATTAAAAATTTCATTTTAATTTGGACAAAATATAACCACGCCTCTAACTTATTTCTTACTTTTTTTATGGATGTTTTTATAAAACGACGGCTTTGGCCATACAAATTTTATCTTAATTCATCCAGCCACTGCTCTTTATTTTTATAACTTTATAGACCTATCTATCAATTAACAACCTTCTGGCAATTTAAATATCTTTTATTTGAGCTATGGATGTATTTTAATGGCAAAACGATGGCTTAGGCCATACAAATTTTAACCCAATTCATCCAGCCTAGCCTTAATTTTTTTTTTAACTTTTTAGACGACCGATTAATAACCCAATCTGTCAATTTAAATATCTTTATTTGAGACTTCACCACCACCCTTTAGCTTAATTTTCTTTTTAACTTAATTCTCACAAATTAATAATTTCATTTATTTTTATCTTAATTTTCTTTTTAAACTTTATAAAAAATATAATCTAATATACTTTTATCTTTCCAAGCTTTCCAAAAAAAAATTTATGGAATGGAAGCCAATATATGATTACCGTGCACATCTGTAAATAAATTTTTTTCTTTAATGGCATGGGCAAGTCGATTGTGCATCCAGGGTTATTTGTTCTCGTCGGCTAACGCTTGTTTGCACATCCCACTCGTTTCGCGTTCAAACTCGGCAGTCATCTTTTCGTTTTTGGAGAATGAGCCTGATGAGTGTATATCGGACCACAGGGCAAATACATTACGAACTTCAATTTCATCCTCCCTCTTGCGTATCGGGGTACTCAAAGCCCCGACCTTGATATAGTGTGGTCTATTTGCCACCATCCACGGTGCGATTTGAAAATAACCGTCGTTTAAAACATTATGAGCAATGGAATAGTATTTGGGTACCATTTGTCCATTGAGATCCTGATATCCCATGAGAACGATATTGACAGCTTTGGCGTCGGGAGGCAATCCTTTAGGCTCACATTGCATTATGTAAGGTCGCTGAGAATTTTGTGTCCAATTTATCATATTTTGACGCTGAATACCTGGTTTAACGTTTTCTGGAATAATCGAATTATATATTCCGAAATAAGAGAATGTCACGATCAGCAGTAATACTGGCTTCATTTTTTTAAAGATCAGATTATCCATTTAATTTACTATATCATTTTTATTTTTTTTTTCTAATAGTTTCATTTTTTTTATTCGTTATGAAATTTCCATAAGAATATTTTTTTTATAGGTATATAACTATTTTTTTATCTATGCTTTTTCTGATAATTTTATTTTTTTTTGGCTAAAAATTTTCTTGTTCAAATCTATTCTATCTAGGTTAGCTTTTTTTTTACCAAAAACAAAAACTTTTTTTACTTCTTACTCTTTTGAAAAAAAAATTATACTTTTTTTTAAAAAAAATCGATATTCATATACTTTACAGAAACATCTAATTAATTGGTAATGGAAAGATCTAATTAATGGTGTTAATGTACCCATCTAAATAATTGCCACAGCTAACTCACTAATGGATTCTATCTACCATAGAATTAATTTCTACTAAAACAATGTTAATATCGAATGAAAAACGTGTTAAAACGATTAACTGATTATCGAATATAGTGAATTTAGGCGGTATCATACAAAGATAAGAGAAAGTGCTGAAATTAACTGATTATCGAATATAACGAATTTAGGCAGTATTATACGAAGATAAAAATGAGAAAGTGCTAAAACAGACTGTATTAAATATAATGTATTTAGGCACGCGCTTTTAAATGGTCAGCATGCCTTACCAGATTCCCCTCTTTTATTTTTATCTCGTATTGGCCTCTGGGATTTTCATTAATTACCTCCCCCGGCACAAATGTTTTATTAGGCATGTAAGCCCACACTAAATCTCCTTCTTTCCTTTTTCCCGCCTTAGTATTATAAAGGCCTTCTTTCTCCTCGTTCAAAAAACTAAGAGGTGTTCTAGCCTGTCTACCGAAAAATTTTTCCATTATACTTTTGTTTTTAGGCACATCATTATGGTATAATCTTAGTAACCAAAATTCACTTTCGCCATTTTTTTCTTTGTTTAACCAAGTTTTAATAATGCCTACAGCTCGCTCCGCCAATCCATTTGATGGGGGATGATACGGAGGAACTAAAATGGACCTTATACCCCATTCTTCACAGAATTTTTGAAATTCTTTTGAAATAAACGCAGGGCCTCGGTCGGAAACAAGGGTTCTTGGAATGCCGTACATTCCACACCAGCGTTTGATATTTTTTATGAGTACTGCGGAGGTTAAGGACTGTGTCCAAGCAATTTCAATATAACTTGAACAAGCATCGACCGCTACTAAAAATCTTTTTTTATTATATTCTCCAAAATCTAAATGTACCCGGCTCCAGGGAATGGTTATTTGTTCCCATTTTGATTTTTTATTAGCCCTTGGTAAGGCCGAATTTTGTTGACAAGCTTTGCAAGACCTAAGGGTAACTTTAATACTGTCATTAATTCCCGGCCACCAAACGTGACGTCTAGCTAAAAGTTTCATATAGCTTTCCCCTTGATGCCCGGCATGTAAGGTTTTTAAGACATTTTGTCGCAACATTTCAGGAACAACGAGCCTATTTCTCCTCCATAAATTTGTTCCTTTAAAATGTAGTTCGGCTTGTAGCCTCTCATAGACATTATCGGCCAAATCTCATGGCTTTTCGCCAATTACACTTTCTTTGATTCCCAGCCATTTATCATCTTCCGCCGCAGCTTTATTTACCTGCTCAAAGGTTGCAAAAATTGGCATTAATGAGATAGGCAATTCCGTTCCTTCGTTAACCACTTCTTCTTCTAAATTAGTTTTTCGCACTCGAAGCGACTTGCAAAATTTTGGATTGTAATTATCCTTTAATTTTATGTCGACCTCGATGCCTTTTAAGCATCCTAAGGTACCGTCAAAAATAGTATCATATTTATTTAAAATTTTGTCAATATCATCCCTAAAAGCTTTTGTACAATTCTTAATTATCATATAGTCTTTAACATACAATGATTCTTTATCATTTTCATCATCCTTTAATAGGGTCGGTTTTTGAAAAATGTCCCAATAATTATTATCGGGCCCTAGAGTTTGAATTATATCCCACCCTAATATATTTTGCATGCCCTCTGAAATCCAGAAACGACAAACAATATTATTATGAGGTAATATAACCTCAATAAATTCAGTGAAAGCTATTTTACTTCCATCGAACTGATTAGCCACTAGCTCTTTTTTAGTCGTTTCTATACCTGGACATAAATTATTCAATTGATTTCGACTTATAATGGAGATCGCTGCTCCTGTGTCGAACAAAAATTTTATATTTACTCCATTAATATTTAAATTTATATTAGGACACATTATTTTTGCGTCATTATTTACAAAATTATATATTAATGTATCCTGTGCTGTATTATTTTCGCCGACTTTTACCACGGAGGAAGGCACGGCTTTTTCACTTCCTCCTGTCGCCCTAAAAAATGATCAGGTTTAGGCTGTACTTTTTCTTTCATCACTTTATATGGGACATTTACAAAAGGTGACTCATTGACCTTGGGCATTGTTGGTTTATACCAACATGAGTCTTTATTATGTCCTTTTCGTTGACACACCACGCAGAATTTTTTTATCAGCCAGCATGCGCTTATCGGATGCCCTAGCTTTTTACAATAAGCACATGATAGTGGCCGTCTTTTATAATTAACAGGTAAATCCTGTCTTGCGTGTGGTATACTTTTTAATTCTTTTTCTCGAATATTAATAGACTTTACCATTAAGGTAGCGTCTAAATTTTCGGAGTTTATCTTTTCTCCAGGATTCCCACGTTCTAATGTCGTGGTAGAATCCTCATTTTTAGTCACATTAGCTAAAATCACTAATTTTTCTAGTAACCGCCCCAAATTGTTTTCCCTTTCCCTCATACAATGTACCTGTACTGTTCGCTTTCCGAATTTATATCCAAGAATCAGAGCAATCATCGGTCCTAAGATGCCTATAGCGTATCTAAGAGCATTCGAATCAAAAATATTCGAACTCCCCGAATCGAATATATCCAATAGAATAAGTATATAAGGATGAGGAGGGTTGAAATTAAAGCCCATTGCATCCAAAAATAAATTTTTTTTTGTCAAATTTTCAAAAAAATCAACAATTTTTCGCTAAAACTTTTTATTTTATTTTTAAATATTCGTTTCAACAAATTAAAATCTTTTACTTACTTATCTTTAAATGGTCCATTGGGAATTTTATTTTGAATCCGCTGTAGAATAGGTCGCCTCGCAGCGCCAAAAAAAAGTATGTTGTAATACTCTTAACTTAACTGCCCTTATTTATATCGACTATACAACTTATTAAATATTAAAATATTTATTCACAAGTAAAAGTCTTTTATTCATATAATTGCAACATCAAATATTTAATCCAATTCCATAATATGATAATCTATGGTGTGGCGCCGATTAACGGCGCCACTAACTTTTCTATTTTGCTGGGATTAAAATATATATTATTCTTTAATTGCAAATTTCTAACTTTTACACAAGAATTTTAAAAAACTGAAAAAATCAATAAATGTTTTAATAAATATTAACTTTTCTCGTGATCACGACATATTCTTCCAGCAGAATTATCTTGGACGTATAGTTAGACCCAAAACATATTTTCCCTGGTGGATTACTTGGACTTAATCTCACCGTCCAAAGCCTATATTCCGCAACCTTTGCATTAGCGAACAAATTTTAAGTCTTGGCGGTCATTTTGGCTAAACAGATAATATGTGATTTGTGAGGATAAAACACTAAATTTTTATTATGTAAAGTTAAAAAAACTTTCTAAATTAATTTTAAGTGTATCTAGTTTCCCTGAAATTAAACAAAATTTATTATTTTCTTCAAAATATGATTTTATACAGAATTGGCTGTATTTTTTCTATTTTTATTGTACAATATTTCGCCGGCAGCATGTATAGCCTTTGGACTTTGACTTGATATACATCAAATTTACAAATAATTTTTGAAAAATAATTTGATTTTCCTCTATGAGCACCATTTTTTTTTCAAAATAAGCGTTGCTAAAATTAAGCCACTTTCGAGTGAAAATTATGACATTGGGGAAATCCCCATATGGATGGCCTTATCTCATATATATTTTACGTTCTTTAGAAGGCTATCTATCCTCTTAGGTATATATCGAAAAAATGGCCAAATTTAACCAAAGTGATTAATTTTGCGACCTCGAGAGTACTAAGAGAGAAATAAAAAAAAATTTCATAATGAAATCACTAGTAAAATTTATTTTTTATCATAAAAATATTAAGTTTATCTACGCTAATACAACATTTAGATTATACAGAATATTTGGCACCAACCTAAATAGGGCATGATGTATATTCGTTTTGATAAAAAATTGGAAGTTTGAATTTAACAGTTTAGCTGTTGTAAATACATAAATAATTTTTTTCATTATATTTTTGTTTGTAAATCTTTTTTTTAACTTCTCTCAAAAATTTTTAATGGTTATAGCTTTAGAAAAATTTAAAAAAAAACAGTAAATGGCAGGTCTGGTCTCTGAAGTTAGCTCATATATCCTTAAAGGTATTTGATTTCGACTTCCGAAATTAAGTGATTCGTTTAGATTTCCTTATTATTAGAATAAATTTATAAAATTTTACATATTTTGTACTATCATATTAAATTTGAACATAGATCCATGAATTATTTGTTATACTGGAGCTGGAATATTTGTATGTGACATCGAACGGAAAATTACTCGGCGTTATTACTTTTTCCAATTTAATTAAACATTTAAAAATATGTAAAAGGCTTGGCCCATTTTAATACAATATTATTTATCGTAATATAAATAAATTAATATTTTTGTCATATATAGTTGTTATATTTAAAGTTGTTTATTAAATTGATAAACGTGTGATTTAAAATAAATGTACAACCTGAAGGCAGAAATAATTTGGGTACACCCAATGTTCGGAGGCCCCCCAAAATTTTTAATTAATTTGAAGATTAGTGTTTAGAGTTTGGACATAACCGTGTCCGTATTGGGGCAGATATACCATATAAATGTGTGAAAGATTACATTTTTTATATGTTTAGTTTAAATGCTGGCACAAATTCTCAGATTATATCGATTTGTACATCGAAATTAAACTACGAAATTTCAAACTAATAATAATGTGAGATTTGCTTATATTTTTAGGTTTATATATAAGCAGTGATTAATTATAAGCTCAACAGCTGGGGTGACTTTTCAATCTAGATTTATACAAATAAATATGATATTTTACACCACGATAAGGAAAAAATGTGGTTTTGGGTGTTAAAGCAGTTTGCCTCGGGGCGTCATAGTTTTAATTGAAATGCATTATACATGGCAATATATATTTTTTGAAAAATTTTTGAGCTATATTTGTAAAACAAATTAATGAGTAAAAAACAATGTTAAAACAAATTTTTTTAGATTGAGCCCATAAGGCGGGGCCAACTTAAGAACGTATTGATTATGTTAATTTCCAATAACAAAATATGTTACAGTTCTACAATGTCAGAAACTTACAATGGCGTTCAAAAACTTTACAAATCGCTGCAAATTTGCATAAATGAAACCAGTAACCATAAAATTTATATAAAGTTATAGATTTGAAATATTAAACAGTATTCAACAAATGTGTTTGAACTTCGCATTTTTATCAAAATGCTTTTTGGCAAAAATATTAGCATTTTTTTTTTTTTTTTTTTATTTTTTTTTGTGTTTTTTTTTTCAAATATAAATTTACCTAATTTAGTTCAGATTTTATTTATATTTTTGGCTTTTGATTGTATACCGAACAATTCAAAAAAATCTTATTTTTTTCAACTAAGCTAATTTTAATTGATCACCAAAATCTTCCATATTGGGCAACTCATTTTTCCCGACGAGTATCATATTTATTTTAAAATCCAAGAAAATAATTCAAATTATGAAAGAAAATTACTAAATTTATATGAGAAAATTGCTAATCAAAGAACATTACTACTGAGTTTACCTGGTGGTAATACGTTAGCTAGTACCTAAATAACAACAAATTAACCGTAACACTGAAATCTAGTAAAAATCACTGACTATATTTTATCGTTAAATAAATCTTGTATCAATCCGTTTTAGATAAGCAATGTTAGAGAGGAGGCAAACTAAAAAAAAATTTTCCGGCCATTCGTTTAAGTTAATTGTCATTATTTAAAATATAAAATCGATGGGTAGTTTATCAACCTAATCCTTAATAACGCTGTATTCAATAAATCTATTATGAATGAGCAAAACAATTAATAATCTTATATGGTAAATTTCTGAAGGAAACTTGCGGTCACACTCATACACAACTAAAAATTTTATTTTTCTGTAACCTCAATGATGGTTACATCTCAAAAGTTAAAATCTTTTTAATACACAAAAACTGACCGATTTTTGATTACATAGGAGGTTTTAAGATTTTGATAGATGTGTTTTGATATCAATTCGGTTTAAACATTTAGTTAATTTTCCTACTTACCTACCTTATCAAGAATTTGGCTTTAAATATAGTTCAAATATACAAAAAATTAAAATTAATTACTAAACTCAACCATGATAAATTGATGGTCAACCTAACCTCTCTGTTATAATTTTTTAAATTAAAAAAAAGATAGTTGTTTAGGATTGTTTTTTGACCATGTTGTCGTCGTAAAGGGACATACCGCAAATGTCATATACATAGAAATTCAATTATAGGACGTAGAAAAAAAAATTATTTTGAGCAAGCAAATTATGTTTTTATTTTCGACAAAACAATTTTTTAAAAAGTTTTATTTGCCATTTATTATAATGGCACTGACTTGGCACGAGTATTCTTTTCATTATTTCGTCGTAAGCTCAAAAAAACACAAATATCCTCATTATTCATCTGAAAAATAAACTTGTTTAATACTTCTAAAATATTCCTTCAATATTTACCTAAATAAACGACCTCAAAGAATTTTTGCATTAAATTCGATATCAAATATTAGAGAGGTAAAATTTTTATATCTATTTTAGTTGTAGTATTTTAATAACTGTATGTACATTTTGCAGTCTTCATAAAACATTATTGGCATTATAAAACATTATTGTATATTAACATCGATATTAGAGTTTTCGTGATCTCCAGGACCCAATTTTAAGATCATCCCGACATTAGTCGAATATGGTTATGAACGGGTTCGGCAAACTTTACATTACCAGGATAACATCCACGCCTTATCAGAAGTGGAAATCCAAATTGGACACATGGATCATAAAGCATAATCAACATTTTTTTCAAAAGTGTAAGATTATTTACCATGTTACTATACCAATGAAGTTTTTATTAACAAAATCTTGCAATATTTATTAACTTAAAAACAACAATGTTTTAGGTTTTTCCAAATATTTTCCCATAGTTCACCTTCTTACCAGATTTTATTAATTCAAGCCAAGCAATTATTATTGCCAGCGGGTCGAATAGTTGTTCGCACGCCGGCGACTTAGGTTTTTAGCCTAGGCTCTCACTTTAGTCATATAGCTTAGGGCCTATTGCCTAGGCAGGTCACTCTGCTTTAAAATGGTTGTAAATGTATACTATTTTCGAAAAAAGCCTCCTATGTACGGATACGAGCCCAAACCTAATGCGTGTAAACCGTTGAATACTTTTAAATAAACTAGTGTATTTGACCCACGATTATAGAAATTGGGGTTTTTTTTTAAATTCTGTTTGCCGTTTTCGTGTTTTTCGTTTAAGACTCTCTATGCAAAAAAAGGCCAGGCTAAGAGTTATGGCAATAATTGAAAAAAAATTTTTATTAGCCATTAATTATACTTTGTTTTGATTTGTTGAGGCTTTTGTATTAAAAAATTAGATTGGTCAAATGCATTTACATTTTTGTTTATATTTTTTGATCGTTTAAAAATGTAAAAATTTAATTTGCATTTCAAAACATTCGGCATTTCAAACAAATCATATTAGATATAACATAATTACAGATTCACAAAAAGTACAATTTTTACGAGTCATAGGTGTGACTTTATGCGCAAAACTATCAGCGCATTTAAAAATAATGTATACTACCAAGATCAGGTAATACTTCACAGGTCAACAAATTTTTGAGAGTTATGAGCTAACAACGGATATCAAACCTGCCATCTTAGGGATTTTCAAATCCGTTTACCGTTTTTTTTAATCTAACTTAGTTAGTCAGCTGTAAACATTGAAAATTTTAGAAAAAATGCCAAAAAAACAAAAAAAAATCAAAAAAAAAAATAAATTGAAATTTTTTATTTGCATATTTACAACAGCTAAACTGTTAAATTCAAACTTCAAAAAAAACTTTTATTAAAAACCGATAATATATCGTGTCGTATTTAAGTTTGGACGCGATTTTGTATTATCTAAATGCTGATGTAAGAGCTTGATATACTAAAAAATTTTATTTCTCATTATTTGATTTGATAAATATAAGTTGCAAGGGATTTTTATATGAAAAAAAAAGATTCTTAAATTCTTTCTTTTTAGGGTATTCTCAATCTGTCAATTTGGTCAAAAAAGGCCATTTTTCGATATGGACGGATGTAAGGAGCCAAGGCCGGAAGAAGTTAAGAAACAATATATATATGAGATAAGGCCATCATGAGGATAAATTCTTTTATAATTTCATAAAATTCACGGTTGTGCCATTGAAATTTATTGACCTGTGCTTTATACGTAAAATTGTTTGCCGATATGTGTATCTATCTGAAATAATAACAATTAAACATCTAAATGTAATCTTATAAGAGAAAATTAAAATCCTATTAAGCTAGGTCTTGCCAAGCGGCTAATCTGTTGATTTTTAAGGTTTACCCATAAAGTTAGCATAGAGCTGATAAAACTTAGTTACGAAAAAGGAAACTAAAAACGCTTAATGCAAGGTCAGTATACATTGTCAATTAATCTACTAGATGAAAAACGACTTTCTTACTGGTACGAATGTGCAAAAGAAGGCCTTTTTATGCTTTTGGTGGGATTACTTATGGCACTTATTAGCCTTGGAATTGATTACTTGACCAGCAGATTGCTTAAAGGTTAATAACTAAATATAGTTTATGACTCAACTTTTTATACCTATATTGAATTATAGATTTTGTACGTATTTTCAGGAAGTAAATTAAATTAAAGTCTAAATATTTAATATCTAAACTCTTTGACACAAAACTTTTTTCAAACCTCAAAAAAATAATATGAGCCTCGATAATTTTTTAAAATTTCAAAAACAGAAAAAGGTTAAAAATGAGAAATGTTTGTGGCATCAATTTTTGTTTTTGCAAATCATCTGTATAATTTTGTTATCGACCTTTATATGACAGATTTGATGTAATTGCTATAATTAAATTTTAAAATTAAACTTGGAACCGAAATTTTAACTAAAATTATCATAATCATTTAATAATATACAACCCCTAACGTAATCTCGATATTTAGACGCAGGTAATTTGAATTTCTTAATAATTAACAGGGGTTGAGTGAAATTTTTTTAGATTTTTTAACTAAAAGAAATTTTAAAAATAATTCTTTAAAAAGATTAATTAACGCCATAACACACTTTAATTAAGAGCTCCTTAAGCTTTAATTTATAAATTTTATCGATAAAAATTTTTTGTAATTTTGCTAGATGCAAAAGACACCATACTTGTCAATGATTTGGAAACTGATATAAATATAATTTTTTTTGCAAACACGTCTTAAAATTTTTGTATGTTATATTTTCATAATCGGCGTTTAGAGTCCATTGAGTTTTCGTAAAATTTAAAAAATTTTACAATAAGTCGCCAATCCTAATTATTAGCTTATTTCAAAAATAAAAGATTTAAAAATAAATTTAAAAAAATAAAATAAAATTTATCGCGCCCTAAAAAATATAGCAAATTTTTTATAAATATCATTAACAATCTATAATCTTGCAAAGAATAATTAAAGTTTAACATGGGAAAGGAGAGGGGCAATAATTTATAAAATAAAAGCAATGAGAGCTCGAGTTTTTTCTATAAGTATTTTTTTTGTTTTTGCCATATTCTTTTTTTAATTATAAAGCATCCTAAACTTTTATTTAGTAATTAAGTTTCTTTTTTAAAGGTCATAATGCGATTTTTATATATAATCATGTTAAGGCGATATTATTTTGTGGTGGAGAAAAACGGAACAAAGTTGGATAGAGGACAGAGCGCAGCATTTACCTCTAGTTTCAACCGTGTTTAGGTTTTAAACTTTGTCGATTTGTGAAATATTTTACTCATTTCCTATTCAGTGCGTACGTTATGGTATACTAAGTGGAGCCACAGCATTGCTTCGCAATACATTGCTTGGACTGGTTTCCTCAGCGTGACGCTTTTCCTTTCAGCTATGATTTCTCATTTCATCGGACCAAACTCTATTGGTTATAAATTGTTTTTAGCTTTTTAAATATCAATTTTTTAAAAAGTTTTTTGATATAATTTGGGTAATTAATTAAAAAATATATTTTATAAAATGGTTAATGAAGAATTATTGTAAATGTTTACCCTTATTGGTTTACAAATATTTTATAGATAGTTTTATCAACTGTTAGTTTTTAATTGCCGCCTTTTACGCCATAAAATGCCATAAGAAATTTTTTGTAAAATGACGATTCAATTAAGTTCGCTTAGCATTTGTTTTCTAAATTTAAGCTTTTACTAAATAGATACAAAGATTACAAAAAAGAGTCAATGCCACACATTAAACTCTTCATCAAAGGTCAATATAATAAACAAAATTTTGTCTTTTTATGATTTAAGCTATAATAGTTTTTTGAATATATTTTTATATTAAGGATCCGGCATTCCAGAAATAAAAACGGTACTCCAGGGATGTTCTATGGATGAAATTTTTACCTTACCAACCATGATTGCTAAAATATTGGGACTCGCTTTAGCCTCGGGTAGCGGAGGACCATTGGGGAGAGAGGTAAATATATCTCCCCAATCACCACTTTTTTTCTACTATCTTCAAGTTAAATTAGATATTTTCAACCTTAAAATACGTTTTTCAATATTCCCTACCATTAGTTGTTAAGTTTAGAAACTTTATTATTCCATATTCATTAGCAACATTTTCTGGTCCCGCTGATAAAAGTCTTCTTAATTTATAGGGACCGTACATACATATTGCTTGTATTATGGCCATTATACTGTGTCGATGGTTTTATGGAGTCAATCACGAAGTAAAAAATTTTTTAACAATTTTTATTTTTTTACATAAATATAAAGGTAAATTAGGTACACAGGTTTGTAATGGAGGTGTCATCATTCTCTCTATTAACATTTTGAGTATATAAATCTTCAACCCAAATATGACTGCATAAAGGGTATATAATCATTTTCAACTCAAATCAACAAGTCCGGGCGGGGGTTACCATTTCGCATTTGAATGAAATTTTGCATGGAAGTAGTGGCTAAATGTATCTCAAAATAATTAATTTTTTCCGTAAATGATTTCTGATTGAGATAGGGCAAAGGAATTAAAAACGAAAAGTAAAATTATGCATTTTATGCAACTTTGGGACGTTATAAGTAAAATTTTATGACTGGCAACTTAATTTTATTTTAAAGAATACGATAAGGGCTAACTTGCGTGTGTTTATACACAGGTCAACTAATTTTTGAAAATTATGATATACAGAGACCAAAATTGCCATTGGAGATTTGTAATTTCGTCTACCGTTTTTTGACCCAAAATTTGTAAATCAGCTATAAACATTGAAATTTTAGAAAAAATGTTAAAATAACAAAAAAAATATTTTAAACCAAAAAAAAAATTATATATATTTTCAAATATTCACTACAGCTAAACTGTTAATATCAAACTTTGATCATTAAAAACCGATAAATCGTGTCCTATTTAGGTTGAGTCTCTAATGTTGCCGCGTATTCGTTCGTGGAGGTATTATCACAATATTGGTGATACAAATGGCAACACTACTTACTCTTCTTTGGACTTACACACCTATTTAGGTTGAGATGCCAACTGTTATGTATTATCTTAAAGTTTATGTGAGAGCTCTTAATTTCACATTAGGGGAGACCGGGGCGAAATAATCTGCGGGGCGTAAAAAATGCATTTTTCTCCCCCAAAAATAAATGTATTTTTTTTAAACTTCAGATATTATTTAAATCATTAAGCAAACCAACTATTTTGATCATTTTCGTATGGGTATACGAAAAAATTTACTATATGTGAAAAATATAAATGTGTGTAAAATATTTATGAATGGGCTCATTTTAAATGTTAAAAATACGATTAATATTTTATATGCCCTATTCGTAATTGATTTTAAAATATTAAATTGAAACAATTATATAATAGTATATATTAATTAGAATTACTTATAATCAAAATAGATAGTTAATTATGTCAATTTTATTTTGCCCCATTAATGTTTCATTTCACCCCGTATATGAGACGAAATGATTAGTAACACTAGTTTTGTTTTACCACTCATAATTCCTAAATGTGATAAATATTTTTGTATTAACTCTCATATTTAGAAAATATAATGAAGTATATCTAGATTAAATATTTAAACCAAAAATTTGGATTTAATATGTAGGTAAAGCATCGATTCTGCAAAACTATATTTCGCCCCGGTCTCCCCTATTTGAGATAAAAAATATATGTTATAAGTAATTTTTATATGAAAAAAAAAAATTCTTTAGTCTTTGCTTTAGGGTATTCTTAAGGTCTCAAATCTGTCATTTTTGTCAAAAATGGTCATTTTTTCTATATACGTAGCAAAATAGCCGAAGGAGAAAGAATTCAAAAGAATAATATATATGAAATAAGGCCATCATGGGGAGTAGTAGTCCATTTCGGTGTCAAAAATTTCTTTTTTGACATTAATATTTGTTGACCTGTATTGCGTGTTGAGAGTTTTCTTGAAAAATTTTACAATTTTTTCAAAAATATTGGTTCAATGTTAAAATTTTTTTTATGCGTTAAAATTTTTAAAATAGTTAGAAATGACAAATATGCTTAAATGGATTTAGATAAAAATTTATTAAGATTAATAAATAAAATCAATGCAAATGGTCAAGAGTGTAAGAAAAAAATATAGAAAACAATGGTTAACAATTTTCGATGTAAAAACCCAAATTTTAGAAATTTTAGAATTTTTGATTTTTCGCAAAAATGAATGCCTAAAATATTTTAAATTATTATAATTTGTGAAAATTCTGTTTATAGTTCCATTCCAATAATCGAGAATTCCTAGTAATTGCGTGTGCCGTTGGGGTAGCTTGTTGCTTTTCAGCTCCAATTGGAGGTTAGCCAATATAACATAGAAATATCATTTACATTAAATGCTTAAAAGTCAATACCGAAATAATGTATGCATATAAGATTGGCAGAATCACAAATTTAAGATCTAACAATTAAATTTTTTAGAGAATTCTGCCAAAAGCCCCGTCGACAAATGGATTTCGGCCCGTTTTTAAATTAATAATGTAAAACAACTATGTAATATGGGCTTATTGAAACCTAACTTTGTATCAAATGTTTGGGCGAAACGGATGTTTAATTTATAATAGATTTTGCAAAATAACCATATAAATTTATGTGTCAAGGCAATAATTCTTTTGTGAAAATTCACAACAAATTTAAGTGCACATTTGATATCAAAGTTTGGACCCAAAGGTCAACCTGCCCTGGTGCCCTGTCCTAAATATAATAATTTAATATATGGCAATTTTTATTTAAATAATAAAAGAACGAAATTATTAGCTATAAAACTAATCAAGTTATAGAGATTTAAAATTGAGTACCTTACGGACCCACTGTAGCTCGTAAAATCTCACCCTAGCACTTGCAGTTTAACCATTATGTAAAATATGCTTGATTGGTTTTAACTAAGGCACTAACGTGCAACTTTATTTTCAGAAAATTAAAGAATTATACCAATATAATTTTTAGGAGATTCCGAATAAAAGTAAAAAATTAAAAAAGTAATTGAAACAATATAAAACTAATATGAAAAGAAAAATTAATGAGATACACTTTTTCACTTAATTTATTAGTGAACATCACAAGGTTTACACTTTTTTTATTTTGTATATTGTAGGCGTACTCTTTAGCATCGAAGTAACATCGACCTACTTCTCGGTGAAAAATTATTGGCGTGGTTTTTTTACTGCTATCACGGGTGCCCTCACGTTCAAATTGCTTGATATCTTGTTTCACGGAAAAGGTTTATCAGCGAAACGCAATACTATTATTATTGTTTAGGGGTGATTTGGCCCGTTTAAAGCACCTCATCACCCCACAGGGCAAAACTTATAGGGATTAAAATATAAATATTGATTAGAGAAATTATTTATGGCGTATTTTAAACTAATGTTGTTGCTCTTATCAGGCATTGAAAAGTTTTGGGCCTCAAATAAATTGATATAATTTATTGCTATGGGAGATATCTCTAAATCCATTTTTGTATATTGAGAGTTTTTATAATATATATATTACACTAATTTAAATGCTGACAATATTTCAAAAATTGGATCTAATTGTCATCTTAATTTGGAAATAATTTTATTCCTTTCAGAACAAACTACCACGTTTTTGAAAACTAAGACGGTATACAACTTTTACCTGTACCCCCGAGAACTGCTACTCTTCATCGGGATCGGGTTATTATTAGTAATTAATTTTGGGTTCGCATTAATCTACACAATTATTTTTTTTAATGTTTTGTTTTATTCATAGAATCGTATGCGGTCTGTTTGCGGCCTTTTTTATATTTGCCTTCAAATATTGGTTACGAGCACTGCGGCACAATAATCCTGTCTCAAATTTTTTACGTCAAAAGTTTTAGTTTAAATTATTATTTTACATGTATGTATAAATTTGGAATTAAGTTATATCGATAAAGATATTAAGGATGGCATTACAGTTTTATAGGTATTGTTATCTTTTAGGCAATTGTTTTGATTTTGGTATGAATTTGAAATTAATCTCCTCCCTTTTTTATTAATCAACGTTCATTTACGGACAAAACCCCCCGAACTTTCTAAGCTGGTCATGTTTTTGTTGCTTTTTGTTAAAAAGTGCGTATACATTAAATTTGTTATTTTTGGATAATTAATTTTATTGCAAAACTCGCACATGTTATGGATAATCGGAATCTAAATTATATGAAAATAAGAAAAAGATAAATGATAAAAATTATTATTGACAAAAAAACAACTTCAAAATCTTGATTGATTTTTAAAAACAATTAGTTCTATAATTTAATTAATGAAGGACTTATAATTGCCCGTATCTGATATTTGGTTTGGTTTATTCGTAAAATTTAAAATTAGCGCGTTTTAAAAATGGCGCCAAGCCACTAATGCGGAATGTTTGTGTTTTTTTTACTCACTTTTTGGATGTTTGCTATTATGTTATATTTACGACTAGTCATCTGTGCTTAAAAATTTTATCTAGAGGTGAAAAAAGTCCCTTGGAAATACAAATAAAATGAGAGATTAGGAAGATAAATTAAAACTTGTGCAAAAAATCTAATATTTTTCATATATTTTTTCGCTTATAGCCAACTTTATTTCCCTAATTCTTTAAACAAAAAACTAGTAATAAATTTTATTAATATATTAAGCTCTTACATCGGCATTTAGATAATACAAAATGTTTCGCGTCCAAACTTAAATACGACACGATATACTTTACTATCGGTTTTTAATGAAAATATTATTTGAAGTTTGAATTTAACAGTTTAACTCTTGTGAATATACAAAAATAAAATTTAAATTTATATTTGTTTGTTTATGAATCTTTATTGTTTTTTTGACATTTTTTCTAAAATATTCAATGTTTATACCTGACTAACTAAGTTTGATTAGGAAAAACGGTAAACGGATTTGATGTTCCCTAAGATGGCAGGTTTGATCTTTGTAGTTAACTCATAATCTCAAAAAATTGTTGACCTGTCTTATTACTGCTAATATTCGCCATTAAACCCTGTAAAAGCCCTAGGCCGGCCGACATGTAATTTCACACAATTATTTTAATGTCATAAACATTAAAATAATATACTTTTTTGACCAGAAATTACAAAAAAATGAATAAAAGGTCATTGAGAAAATAATATTGTTATGTTTATATAATTTGTCAATATCTTTTATTCCATTTTTCCAATTTTTGGTAATAAAGCATTATCCGTAACCTAGCTTTCATGTTCTTTAAGTTATCTTATCTAATAGTTGGTGGCTACACGCATTGATAGTGGCCATACTCGTGGGCTCTCTCACCTTTCCGCCTGGATTTGGGAAATTTTATAATGCCAAGGTATGTTTTATATGTTAAACATTTTACAAATTTTTTATAATGATCAATAAAGAAGCAAATATATATTTTTTTAAGTTGGGACATTTGCTGGACCATTTACCTAAAGAATCATGTCCTCTAAGGTTTTACAAACCCCATATAAAGTCAGGCCCGATTTTTGGCCTAATGGCACCGCTAATCGCTGTTCTCAAGCGTCCAAACCAAATACTTTTTCCAATAACTTATAAAATTCTGTTATCTACTAAAATTGCCAAGCCCTCTCCCCAAAGCCTTGTTTGTGTTGTCCTTATGGAGGAACTGGTCCTTATTAGAGTATTCGCCAAAAATAATATTTAAAAGCACTTATACGACTCGTGTTTTAAGGACTAGGCTCTGCCAAGTTAAGGAATTATATTTTTTAAAGTCACCCATACAGGTACTACTTCAACTAAATGCAATCATATCAAGACGCGGAACATAGTATAATCCATTTAGATGAAGATTCATAAAATGGTTTATCAAATATAACATTTATTTTAAATATGACCTAAGATGACCCAAATGGAGCTCCTCCGTTATCTATTTTATTCGACGCCCGCAAACGTGTCATTCAATACGACTCACCCTCCTTCACAATCGGTTGTTGAATTCCAAAAGTTTGCGCCAAATATCATAAGTTTGCACGAACCATTTAACAGGGCACCGAAGCAAAGCTATAAAGAATTATTCACATTCACTTTTGTGCAGGTAACAGATGTTGGTAAATTGCAATGCATAATTAAGAGAAACCTGATGAGTTTTAAAAAAAGCCAAACTATTTCATATTTAACAGGGCAAGTCCCTGTACATTGCTCTGTGCGCACGAATAAATTGCTCCACACGCATCCATTAATTGTCACACAGGCAACTATTAATTGCTCTATTTCACGAAATAATTGCTCTGAGCACAACTTTACTGCTCAAGGTGCACAAAATAATTGCTCTTTATGTATAATTAAATGCTATAGGCGAACATTTGATTGCTATAGGCTCGACACATAGCGTATTTCCTTAAACCATTATTGAAAATATTATTACACGGGAGATCGGGGCGAAATGAACATAGTTTTGCGAAATCGATGCTGTTCCCACATTTTACTTCCATATTTTGGGGTTAAATATTTAATCTAGAAATACTTCATTATATTATCTAAATTAGTTAGTTAAATTAAAATTATTTATCATATTTAGGAATTAGGAGTGGTTAAACAACTAGTGCTACTAACCATTTCACCCCATGTACGGGGAGAAATGAAACATTGATGGGGCAATGAAAGGTGACATAAATAACTATCTGTTTTGATTATAAGTATTTTTAATTAAAACATACATATATATAATTGTTTTAATTTATTAAATTTATTTAAAAATAAACAAAGAGGGCATATAATACTTTATCGTATTTTGAACATTTAAAATGAGCCTATTCATAATTTTTTTACACTCAATTTTATATTTTTCACATTTCGTAAATTTTTTCAAATGTGTACCCATACAAAAAATGATAAAAATAGTTGGTCAGCAAAGATCTAAATCATATCTGAAGTTTAAGAAAATATATTAATTTTTGGGGCAATCAATGGTATATACAGGACAATTTGTGCAGAGAGCAATCATACACAGGTCAATTTTTTTGAGAGCTATGAGTTAACTACAGAGATCAAACCTGCCATCTTAAGGAATATCAAATCCGTTTAACGTTTTTCCTAATCAAACTTAGTTAGTCAGTTATACATTGAAAATTTTAGAATAGTCAAAAAACCAAAAAAGATTCACAAACAAAAATAAATTAAAATTTTATTTTTGCATGTTCACAATATTTAAACTGTTAAATTCAAACTTCAAGTAATATTTTCACTAAACACCGATAATATTTCGTGTCTTATTTAAGTTTGGACGCGAAATATTTTGTATTATCTAAATGCCGATGTAAGAGCTTGATATATTCATAAAAATTATTTTTCATTATTTGTGACAAAAAATATAAGTTACAAGGAATTTTTATATGCAAAAAAGATTTTTAAGTATTTTCTTTTTAGGGTATATTTAGATCTGTTAATTTGGTCAAAAAAGGCCTTTTTAGTTATAGACGGATCTAAGGCGCCAAGAACGGAAGAAACTAAGAAAAACGAAAAATATATATGAGATTAGACCATCATGGGGATGCATTCTTTTATGTTTTCATAAAATTCACGTTTCTGACATTGATATTTGTTGACCCGTGTTATGTGCACCTAGAGCAACGTGCGCATAGATCATTTATTTCGTGCGGAGCAATTAATAGTGACTTGTGTGACAATTAGTTCATGCATAGCAATTTATTCGTGCTCATAAAACAATTAATAGCAATTAACCTAAAATAAACAACCTAAAACTTCAATGCCGGCGCAAGATGTCTTAGAACATTTAGAGGAGATGATTTTAAGCGTCCTACAAATATCTGCAAAATATATTGCTCTTAACAGGATACAGCGCTCGGCCCCCAAAAAAGGCAGGTTGCTCTTGGAGATGCGCCAGCCTTGCTTCTTATAGAGAATTTTAGCGCCTTCTTTACACAGAAAATGTACAAAGTAGTAGATAAAGCCAATTTTTCTTCATAATTTACACATTCACCAAATTTTAGTTTTTCTCAACTCTGTTGATGATCACGGCACCGATTTCTAATGGCTTATTTGTTCCTGTTCTAACATTAGGTAGCACCTTATTTATAACAATTTATATAGCAATATAATTTAAGAATCAAAAAAAACACCATTGGTTTTATTAAATTGAAAAAAAAAAAATATTTCTAGACAACCATGAATAAATTATAAATGGGACTAAAATGAAACGTCTTCTTTTATTTTTTAGAGATGCCATATTTAGACTATTTTATAATTTGAACAAAGCAAATAATATGACTATCACATTGAAAAGGGGAATGTTAAACTTAATATTTAGGCGCGTTTAAGGTTGAGTTATTTTTCGACAAATTTCAAAAATTTAAGTAATTTAATTTTCTTTAATTTTCTATAACAATTTTTTTTAAATACTATTATATTTGGCAACTTTTTATAAGGATATGTTTTTATTACATTAACTAACTAGAACGCGCCATTGTAAAATGTTTTTTTAGATTTGGACGTGACCTAATAAAAAGTTTGCTTTAAAGAAACGAAAGTTTCTTTGCATGAATGTTTACTGTTTTATTTAAAAAATCATTGCATTTCCATAAAAGTCTACAAAATAAAATTTTTGACTTTGTTCATAAAATTGCAGCAAATTAATCTACATGATGGCCTTGTCTTTTATTTTTTTTTACGATTTTTAAACAACACTAAGGCCAGGGACACTCTAAAAAATTGTAAAGGCAAAAGGACTAATTTTGCAACCTCAAGAATACTTAAGGAAAACAAATTAATTTTTCTTTTTAAAATAATTTAATTGTGACTTAAATATTTCATCTGAAATAATGAGATTTTAGATTTAAGTATATTAAGTTCAATTTATATAATACAAAATACAAAAAATTTTGTCCACTCAATATAGGACATAAATTTCGGTTTGAAATAATAATGTTATTCCTAATCACATTTGTTTCTTAGCAATTTTTTATAAATTTTTAATATTTATAGCTGGCTTACACCAAAAAAGGTTTGTTAGGAAATTTGGTTTTATAGATTAGCTTATATATCTAATTTAAAATATGGAATAATTCATTCAGGTGCAGCAATAGGAAGGATTTACGCAAATGTATTAGGACCAGCGTTTTATCAAACCCTCGAACATCAATACCCGGATGCGGCCACTGTTAGTGGCATATATGCTATGATCGGTTTGTTAGACAAAATAATTTCATTTTTATGCTACTATGTTCAACATATTTGCAATTTGGATAAGGTATAACGTGGGGCTCTTAGCCTCTACTTCAGGTGTTGGCCTATCGGTGAGCTTAAAAAACGGATCAAGCTTTTATGGGTGTTGTAAAGCTAATCTCTGCATTTAGATCAATATTTGATTAACTAATCATCCCAAATTTAGCATAACAATATATGCATATTCATATTTTTATCCATCGAAACTTCAATTTTAGACGCATTATACTAACTATCATTCACGTCCATTAAAAATGTTTAGTGCATAAATATAAAATGAAAACACGTGCAATCCGGTTTATATTTTTGAACATGGCTCAAACTGATAATTTTGGCCTATTTAGAAACTTTTCGGGAAAAGTCATCAATCGAATCAATTTAATGACTGAAATTGTGCTATTCTCTAAATGAGCACAAGTGAATTATATATAAATCTACAACAGGTGCAGGTGCTTTGGCCGGGGGCGTCACTCGTACCATCTCTACCCCTGTCATACTATTTGAGCTGACGGGGCAAATGACACATCTTTTGCCAACCATGGTAATTACACATGTTTTAAACAAATTTCATATCTTGTAGTGGTTAGCATATTATATCGTTTGCTCTTGGGGGCATTTATATACAGTGCTGACCAATTAAATTGGCCAGTTATTAAAAGAAATATTTTTGATCGTGTTCACAAAAAAATAGACCACTCAAAAAAAATTGATCACGGTCTAAATTTATTGATCATGGTAATTAATTGATCTTACAACATATTAATCTTCATCATGAAATTTTATTCTTTTTTTCGATTTGATCATTTAATTGTGATTATGATCACTTTTCGTTTTGTTGTGATCACGATTAAAAATATATTGTTCAATTGCCACATTTTATATGGCTTGACCATTTTTTATCTAACACTGGCCACTTAAATGTGGCCAGCAATGTATTATATTTCTGCTTATCTATTTTAGATTATAATGTGTATAATTAGATAATAACATTTTCTATATCAAGATATTTTTTATCTTAGATATCCGTGGTGATAGCAAATGCAGTGGCGCATGCTTTCGTCCCTTCGGTTTATAACGTCATCATCAAAAATCGTAGATTGCGATACTTAGCTGATGTGTCAAGGCATTGTAAAACGTAATTTTATAATAATTTTGTAATCACAAGAATCTTTGATTAATTGAAAACTCGCCAAAAATTTCCGCCGACCACCTTTAAATCCGTTTAGCCCTTAAATGTATTTGACACTGCACACGAGTCAATTGTTTATAATTTTTTGCGGTAGGCTAAATACCTAAAGACCAAAATTAATTCCATTACCCTTGAATTGCGATGTAAGCATGTCTACCGATTTTTCGGTTTGAGGCCTTGTTTTATCAATTTTTATGTAAAAAAAAGTGCATATAACAATGCCACGTGCAAAATTATTCATTTTTAAAAAATTTAAAAAATTTAAATTAAAAAAAAATGGGTTTAATGTTGAAAATATATTTAATCCTTTAGAATTTTGGAAGTTTTACTTGTAGTCTAGTTTCAAGTTTAATCGCTTTTTAATTTGTTGGTGTCAGTTTAAAATAGAGCCACAAGTGTTTTTCACCTATGATTTTTACTACAATTTCTAATTTAAAAAAATATACTAGAACACTAGAGATAAAAGCCAGCGATTTGTTGCTCGGCCTCAAAGACGTTCCTTTTCTCTGGAAAGAAATGTCCTATGCAGATGTGACCAATGCCCTAGCTCACCCGCGAAATTTTAACGAATTCGCCATTGTTCAAAAATCAGGTCGCACTAAATTTTATAGTTAACGATAAATAAGGCTTAATATTTATTTAGTTTTGGAATCAAAATTTCTGAATTCAATTTTAGTTTTAAGCCTAGATTCTAGTTATACAAAAGAAAGCGTTTAGACTTTATTCAGTTTTTCAAAATTTAGAAATTTTTAAATTTTTTTTGGACATATAACGCATTTTTAACAAAAAGTTGCCAATCTTTTTTATTAGCATTAAAAAATACTTTTTTAAAATAAAAGGGAAAAATTTGAAAAAAATAAAATATTAAAAATTTTAAATTTCCAAATTTTTATAATTTTTTGAAAATGAATGAAGTTTGAACGCACTTAAAGGCATTTTTTCTAAGTTACATAGAGCTTTGACTATATATAAGAGCAGATGATGCAATGATATTCCTGGGCACAATTACCCGCGATGCTATAGAGGAAATTGTAAATAAGGCCCTCAATAACGGTGATCCGTGGAAGACTGACCCCCCGAATCTTACCTCTAACAATAGTGAAAGTGTGGTCGATATTTACATAGTAATATTATTGAATGTTTTAATTATCCCGGGTCCTGAAATGCTTATAAATATTTATAAAATTTAGTTTGTTTTAAAAGTATTATGTACATGTAAATTCAATCAAAACATAATTGCACTCTCTGAAGAGTCTGACCATGGGCGAAGGCCTCAGACGCAAATTTTATATATTACACAGGTCAACAATTTTTTGAGAGTTATGAGTTAACAAGAGATCAAACCTGCCATTTTTAGGAATATCAAATCCGTTTACCGTTTTTCCTAATCAAACTTAGTTGGTCAGTTATAAGCATTGAAAATTTTAGAAAAAAAGGTCAAAAAACCAAAAAAGAATCAAAAACAAAATAAAATTAAAAATTTTATTTTTGCATGTTCATAATAGTTAAACTGTTAAATTCAAACCTCATATAAAATTTTCATTTAAAATTTATAATATGTCGTGTATTTAAGTTTGGACGCGAAATATTTTGTATTATATCTAAATGCCGATGTAAAAGCTTGATATATTAATAAGATTTATTTTTCATTATTTGTGATTAAAAAATAAAAGTTACAAGAGATTTTTATATGCAAAAAAGATTTTTAATATTTTCTTTTTAAAGTATATTTAGATCTATCAATTTGGTCAAAAATGGCCATTTTTCGTTATAGACGGATCTAAGGAGCCAAAGACAGAAGAAACTAAGAAGAACGAAAAATATATATGAGATTAAGACATCATGGGGATGCATTCTTTTATGTTCATAAAATACACGTTTCTAACATTGATATTTGTTGACCTGTGTTATATAAGAATATTTAATATCGGATTAAAAATATTTGTTAATTGATAGTTCCGATCGAATAAAAAACAAATTTTCGCTTAATTCATTTGCAAAAAATAGCAAACAACTAGGTCTATTTTTTTTAGTTAGTATCAAAATTTGAAAAAAAAACCAAATTTGTGGGCTAGCCTTAATGCAAACTACTATTAGCGAGATTCCTTATTAAACGGATTCGGAAATTTAGGGCAATAGAAAATTGGTCTTAGGATTTGTCAAACTCAGCTATTAAAAAGGAAAAATTTAATAATTATATAATTTACATTTATATTATCCAATAACTAAAGATTTTTAAACATGTTATTTCAGTGTTTTTGTGTTAATATTTTATAATGGGACATACATTTGCAATATAAGCCCGGAGGTGCAAGTTTTCAAAAAATCTTATTAATTCTCACAAAAGGTGCAATTAAAACAAAATTATCTACTTTAAAAGTATGGCCGATTAAATCCTTAGTTTGCGATTACCAATTTTAATCGCACCTGCAAAATTACTATTAAAATGTTTAATTCTTTCTCGATTACACAGGTCAACAAATATCAATGTCACTAACGTGAATTTTATGAAAACATAAAAGAATGACATCCCCTTGATGGCCTGATCTCATATATATTTTTTATTCCTCTTTGGCTCCTTAGATCCGTCTATAACAAAAATGGCCTTTTTTGGCCAAATTTACAGGTCTAAATATACCCTAAGAAGCAAAAATTTTAAATTTTTGCATATATAAATTCCTTGTAACTTATATTTTTAAACACAAATTATGAAAAATAAATTTTATTAATATATCAAGCTCTTACATCGGCATTTAGATAATAAAAAATATTTCGCGTCCAAACTTAAATACGACACGATATATTGTCGGTTTTTAATAAAAATATTATTTGAAGATTTAATTTGGCAGTTTAACTATTGTGAATATGTAAAAATAAAATTCCAATTTATTTTTGTTTATAATTTTTTTTAATTTTTTAACCTTTTTTTCTAAAATTTCTCATGCTTATAACTGTCCAACTAAATGTGATTAGGAAAAACGGTAAACGGATTTGAGATTACCTAAGATGGCAGGTTTGATTTTTGTAGTTAACTCATAACTCTAAAAAATTTTTGACCTTTGTTATAAAATTAGTATTTAGGTGTCATTTTTGTAAGTTAAAAGATGTCGGGTTTCAAAAAAACAAATAAATCTCTTAATAAAACCTTAATCTAAATTTAAAACAATTTTTTTCTTGTTAGGCTGTTTTACTGCAATAAAAAAACAAGTTAGAACCTGGAAAAATAGTTAATAATAATGTCAAAATGCAAATGCTTAAACATTTACATTAACAATATTTTTCCCTAACTTCTTGTTAAAATTCAAGTTTTGTGCATAAGGCCACGTTCAAGTGAGTTTTTAATGTAAAATTCAAAAAATTTATTAAATTATTTATTTTAAAATTGCTTAAAACTAAATTTGGTAATTCTTGCAAAATCCGTTCATTAAATAAAATTTACAAACATTTTGAACAAAAAAAGTTTATTTTAATTTAGCCTAAGTTTAATATTATCATTTTTGTTCTATTTTATACTATTAAAAATGCATTTATGAATTGGATTAAAAAATAAGGTTATTGGTAAAATGAGAGGATGACTAACATTTTCTTATTATTTAACCTTTAAGTTTTTATCTTTAAATTTGCAGTATAGCTAACAAGGCAGGACTAGAAATAATAAGTTATGACGCGTTTAAGACTAGTTTTATTCTAGTATTAGAGAAATTTCTGTAGTGCGGTATTTTGCAATAAACATAATATCATGACCGCATCAAGAAAACGAATTTATAAATTTATAGAGAACAAAATATTTCTATTTTAAAAAAGTTTTTCATTAGTGTCTTGTGATATATAAATTGAATAAACTTTTATTCAACATTAACAAAACATTCTCGTTTAAAGTCTATAAAATTCATACATATATATTTCATAAACAATTCCAATGTATTTTAAACTAATGTTTTGATTGACTTCGCCCTATACATCACTAATTAATACTCTATAATATACACATATTAAGGGCGATTACAACGATGGGAAAACGGACTGCATTAATCCAGGAATCAGAAGAGAGTTAAAGGGACTCGTGGATTTTGAGAACATACCCCAACAAGAAAAAATTAAACTTACCAACATACAAATTTCACCCAATGTTTCCTTGATGAAGGTACTAATTCATCCTGTATTTTAACCACGCACGGTCACAATTTTGACTAAAGCATGTGTCATAGTGACTTTCAGGCGGTGGGTAATATCTGTAATACTCATGATGGTCTCAGCTCATATATATTTTCCATTTTCAAAATTTTTTCAAACTTCGGCCATTTCTTATGTATATATAAAACAAATGGCCAAAGACCTAATTAACAGATTTAGCGAGTTCGAGAATACCTAAAAATTAAAGTTTTTTGATATCAAATATATTGTAACTTAAATTTTTTATCTCAAATAATGAGATTAACATTAAAAATCCATAGCTCTTACATAAACATCTAGGTGAATATTTGGCACCCCAATCTAAAGGGCACGAAATATTAAAAAAAAAGTTTTTTAAATTTGAACCTTTAAGCTGTTTTAAAAAAAAGATATTTGATATTTTTAGGTTTTAAAATATTTTTTGTTTTATTAACACTTTTATTTTAATGTTTATAACTGGCTTCTAAGTTTAAGCAGAAAATAAACGAATTTGAATCCCTAATATGGCAGGTCTGGTCTCTGAAATCATTTTTATTAGTTCATCTGTGTAGTGAGTTACTACTGAGACCGAAAAGTTGTTTCATAACTTACACTTGGAATTATACGCCATTTAATAAATATTTTCATATTAAAATATCAATTTGGAATAATAATATGCAAAGTGTAAATTTATTTGTAAAGTTAAAACAGCTAAAATAAAAAATCTTTTATTAAGAAACTTTTGTTAATTTTTATTTGCTCGTTAAAATAAATCAAGGAAAGTTTATAAATTACCATTTTAGATCCAGTTGCTTTATTTTTTGGTAGAAGGATTAAAGTGGCTTGTAGCTTTAAATGGCCTTAGTACAGGAGTACTCGGGGTATATATGTCCTCTAGTTTAATAAGACTTTAATGGAGTTGAAAACTTCTATTTTAAGCTTACAATTTTAATAATTTTTTGACAATTTAACTCTCAGGCTAGGAGATTCAAATATTCATTGTCTAAAGGAGAATATTTTTTTGACCAAACTTTCACAAACATTGCTTGTATAATTAAAGGTTTTTTCTTAGTTAAGTTCTAGATTTTCATTTAGGTTGTTTAAATTATAAATGTTTCCTGATTGACAATTTTTAACTAATTTACCTTTTCGACTTTTAATTTTTAGCAAAATTTGTTAAACAACATAAAATATTTAAACTGCAAACATTTATGTTTGTTTCATTTTCAAAAAAAAAAATTAAAATATAATAAATTATGATTTATTAACTCCCAGCCAACTTGTCTATTTAAAAAGTGATAATGAATGTTAAATATATCGTTAAAATTTTATGTCGATATGTGTTGTCAACTATAGGTGCACGAGCTTTTCGTCATTCTCGAATTAGAATATCTGTATGTAACCTTCGAAGGAAAATTGTTGGGAATTATAACTTTCACCGATTTAACGGAGCGCATAGCCATTAGTCAACGATTATCTAATTAATTGAATTTTTTTATATTTTAGGGGCGCGAGGCCTTAGCGGGAGGGCAAAATATTTTACCTGCCCTAATTTAATTAAACAAATTATGATAATAATTAAAATTCAACATTTAAGGGCCTTAAAAGTGTTTTCAAGGGCAAAAAATTTAAATTTTTAAATCTTAAATTTTTGTATTTTGTCCAATTATCGCAATAAATTTTATTATAAATTTTTTGAAAATGTATATAGATAGCATAATACCAAATCTATAATGTCAAACAATTAAACATTTATTAAATGTTATATAAAGATAAGTTTGTGGCTTGTTTTTAATATTTTTATGAACATCTTAAATTTAAAGATAATTTGAAATTTTTGTTATTAATTATGGATGAAATATATTTTATTTATGCCTTTAAAACATAAATAAACTTTTTCATAAACAATAATTTTATTATAAAATTTGTAAATCTCTTTATCAACATCAATTATTAAAAAAAGTTTTTTAGGTGCATCGACGTTAGGGAAAGAATTTACATGCTGGCCAAATAATTTTTCAGTCTTACGAACAAATTTCTTAGATAAAAATTTAAAAAAAGGCCAAATTTAACTATATTGACTAATCTTGAAACCTCGATAATATCAAAAGAGAAAAAAATTAAAAAAATATTTTCTACGTTAAAATCACTAAATTACACAGATCAACAAATATCAACGTTACAAAAAATAAGTTTATGAAAACATAAAAGCATGCTTCCCATGATGTTTTTATCATATATATTTTTCCATTTTTCTTAGTTTCTTCCTCCTTCGGCTCCTTTGATCCGTCCATATCGAAAAATGGCTTTATTTTGCGACCTCAAGATACCCTAAAAATAAAAATTAAGAATCTATTTCATATAAAAATATCTTGTAGCTTATATTTGTCATATCAAAATGTAATATAAAATTTTTATCAAGCTCTTACATCAGCATTGAGATAAAAGAATATTTCGCGTACGACACGATATATTTCGGTTTTAAATATAAATATTATTTGAAGTTTGAATTTAACAATTTAATTGTTGTGAATATGCAAAAAAAATCAATTTATTTAAACATTTTTGTTTTTTTGGCAATATTTCTAAAATTTTCAATGTATGTAGCTAAATAACTAAGTTTGATTAGAAAAAACGGTAAAGGATTTGAGAATCCCTAAGATGGCAGGTTTGATCTCCGTAGCTCATAACTCTCAAAAATTTGTTGACCTGTGTTATCTCAAAATCAGTAATAAAAATTTTTAAGTATTTTAAGTCTTTACATCACATTTAGGTCATACAGAATATTTGGCAATTTAACCTAAATATACGATATATTATATCAGGTTTGAAAAAACATTACTTGAAATTTAAATATAGCTGTTATTTTAAATATAAAAATAATTGTCTACAATTTTTAATTGTTTTTATATTTTTCTTTTTTAATTTTTTAAAAATTTTTGAATTATATTTACAAAGTTTTATTATAAAAAAACGGTAACGTTTAAAAATCTCTAAGATGGCAGGTGTCTCTCCCATAACTCTAAAAAATTTGTCGAGCTTTGTAATATAGAATGAGTTGCCTATAGCCCTAATTTCCAAGAAAAAAATTCTGAATGGGCCTTAAAAATAATATGATAAGTTTTAGTCTAACATATAATGTGGTTTATTTTGGGTTTTATTTTGGATTTCACTCTATACTTCAACATAACCAAAAGATTTGTTTTTCATATGGCTCCGAAGGTTGTGCTGCATTAAAGTAATATAATGTTCTTAAAAGTCATCATTTCTTTTGTTATTCCCAAAGAATAAAATGCTATAAAAAACATTTTCTTATTTTATTTGATATAATTTAGGGCGCGGCATTATTTTTATTTTTTTATTGTTCACAAAAAATTTTGCTGGTAAAATGTGTCGGCTCAGATAGCTCTGTGGCAAACCTTCTGTTTTAGACGCAGGAGGTTGCGAGTTCGAATCCGTGCACAGTAGCTTTTTTCTTCGAAAAAATAGTATAAATATGCAACCACTTTGAAGCTTTAGAGTGGCCTGCTTAGGCAGTAGGTCCTAAACGATATGTCTAAAAGTAAGAGCCTAGGCCAAAAACCTAGGTCGCCGGCGTGCGAGTAAATCTTACTGTTTAACCCGTCGGCAATATTAATTGTTTGGTGGGGTTTAAAAAGTCAAAGCCCTAACCTAAATGGGAAGGTATGGGAGAAACATCAAACCACTTGTTTTTTATTTTAAATTTAAAATATTTTAAATAAGACTTGGCATACAATACTGGCCACATTTAAGTGACCAGGTCAAAAAAATCTTCAAACGCGATCATATAATTTGATCACGATCGCAAAAAATCGATTATGAGCACAATTAATTGATCATGATCCGGGTGTTTCAAAATTTTCTTGTTTTTAACAAGCTTATAATATATTTTGCATATAAAAATATTTTCCATTAAAAAATTGTCACCTAAATCTAATTGACGTCAAGTTATTAAAAAATGGTTAAAGATAGGATTTTATTTTCAGATAAAATAATAGACAACGCACCTCATATTAGATATAAGTGACCCGAAATTCCGCCAGGTTAAAACTAGCCGGACCGAAATGCTTGATAGACCGGACCTGAATTAGATTAAAAATACGGACCGGGCTAATTTTTTATACCTTTTTAAAAAAATGCTAGAAATTTTTTTGTTGCATGCTATAAATTTTTTGCTTAAAAAATTATGCATAACTCTGAATTTTATGCATAATTTCTTAAGCAAAAAATTTACAGCATACAACAAAAAAATTTCTAGCTTTTTTTTTAAAATCGAGTCCGGCCTTTGAAAAACTAGATACCGGGCCAGCTCAAGGTTGAAGAATATGTCGGGCCGGATACGGCTTGATTTGAATTTTTGGCTAAAACCATATATTTCTTACACCATATTCCCCCAAACTCAATCCTATTGACAATTTATTTGGGGTTTGCCGTTAATCAATATAAATTTCCATAATACTACCATTTAATCATAAATTGTCTTTATACCTTATGAAAACAAATATTCTCCAAGTTATTAACAGTATTATTTAAACCCATCATTAAATTCATAAAAAAAATAGCAGTTATTTTTTATTAAAAATAGTGACAATTTATACCATTTTAATATAGCATTTATTTTATACAAAATTTTTAATTTTATCACTTTTTATAAGATCATGATTAATATAAAGCATCATTAATTTATTGTGATCCAGATCAAAAATATACTGCTATATGGGCATTTATGTGGACATTGATAATTTTTTTTGAAACTAACCATTGGCCGGTACTGTAAAACGCGCCCTTAAAACTTAATTAATTAGGTCATCCTTCCATTTAGTATTATCATAAAAAAAAAATGCTTAAATTTGCTAGAGAAAAAAATTAAGAAAATAGTTTAACCGTCGGTTCCATATGAATTTGTCAGTACAATCTTTGAATTTTTATAAATTTTGAATTTATCTTGACCATATTTTTGATGGTTTATTTCTTTGTAGTTCGGCATTATAAAATATAAATTAACAAATGCCAGATTAAATACACAAGATTTTAATTTTCACTGTTGCCTTATTTGTTGTGGGCATATGGAACTAAACAATGACGATGCCCTGCTACAATTTATATATCACTATTAATAACACAGGTTATCAATGGCAAAACCGTGAATTTTATGAAAACATAAAAGAGTTTATCCCCATGATGGCCTTATCTCATATATATATCGTTTTTCTTAATTTCTTCTGGCCTTGGCTCCTTACATCCGTCCATATCGTAAAAATTGCCTTTTTTGACCAAATTGACAGATCGAGATTACCCTAAAGAGAAAAATTTAAGAATCTTTTTTTTATATCAAAATCCCTTGTAACTTATATTTATCATATCAAATTATGAGAAATGAAATTTTTTAGTATATCAAGTTCTTTCATCAGCATTTAGACAATACAAAATATTTCGCGTCCAAACTTATACGACACGATATATTAGCGGTTTTTAATAAAAGTTTTATTTGAGTTTGAATTTAGTTTATTTGTTGTAAATATGCAAAAAAAAAAATTAATTTATTTTTGTTTTTGAATCTTTTTTGTTTTTTTTTGGCATTTTAACTGAAATTTTTAATGTTTATAGCTATATCTAAGTTTGATGAGAAAAAACGGTAAACGGATTTTTGAAAATTCCTAAGATTGCAGGTTTGATCTCCGTAGTTACTCATAACTCTCAAAAATTTGTTGACCAGTGGAATCAAAAAAAAAATAGGCAAAATTTGAAAACTTTTATAGTTTTTCCTCGCGTTTTAAGCTAAAAATAGAGCGCTAAATTCACGCTGAATTGTAAAAAGCCTAAGCAGAACCAATCATTTTATTTATCAGATCTACAGAAATATCAGATCCAAAAAAGAATTATTTAGATTAATTTCACAATATATACTATTTTTTATTGTTTTTCATTACGATTTTTCCATGAACATTTAATTCCTAAAGTTTCTAATCGCACTCTTTGCGACCCTAAGAACCTCAAACTTAATAGTATAAAAAAAATGTTATTTTTATAAGAAAAATATTTTAGATTGAGATTGAACTCAAATATGTAAAATTAACAAAATAAAAATTTTATAATGCAAGTTAACTAAATTTAATTTGGGCTTTTGATTGTCAACAAATATCAATGGCCCAACCATGAATTTTATGAAAACATAAAAGAATTTATCCCCATAATGGCCTTATCTCATATATATTTCGTTTTACTTAGTTTCTTCCGGCCTTGGCTCCTTACATCCGTCCATATCGAAAAAATGGCCTTTTTTGACCAAAACAGATTGGGAATACCGTAAAAAAAAGAAATTAAAGAATCTTTTTTTCATATAAAAATCCCTTGTAACTTATTTATCATATCAATGAGAAATAAAATTTTATGTTATATCAAGCTCTTACATTAGCTTTTAGATAATACAAAATATTTCGCGTCCACTTAAATACGACAACATATATTATCGGTTTTTAATAAAAGTTTTATTTGAAGTTTGAATTTAACAGTTTAGCTGTTGTAAATATGCAAAAAAAAAATTCAATTAATTTTTATTTTTGAATCTTTTTTGTTTTTAAATCTTTTTTGTTTTTTTGGCATTTTTTCCAAAATTTTTAATGTTTATAGCTGACTAACTAAGTATAATCAAAAATGACGGTAACGAATTTAAAAATCCCTAAGATGGCAGGTTTGATCTGTGTAGTTAGCTCATAACTCTCAAAAATTTGTTGACCTGTGTTATTAGGGAGACCGGGACTAAATGAACATATTTTTGCAAAATCGATGCTGTACCCACATTTTACATCCAAATTTTTGGTTTAAATATTTAATCTAGAAATACTTCATTTTATTATCTAAATTAGGTAGTTAAATTAAAAATAAATTATCAAATTTAGGAATTTGAGTGGTTAAACAAAACTAGTGTTACTAACCTATTCGCCCCATATACGGGGTGAAATGAAACATTGATGGGGCAAAATGAAAGTTGAAATAATTAACAATGTGTTTTTATTTTATGTAATTCTAATTAATTTATATATAAATATAACTGTTTCTTTTTAATAACAGGTCAACAAATATCAATGTCAGAAAAAATAAATTTAGGAAAACATAAAAGCATACATCCCCATGATGATCTTATCTCATATATATTTTCCGTTTAAATTGTAAGGTGAAATAAAAACTTAAAATTTGTACATTTGTTTACTTTTACTAGTCCTTTTTAGTTTAATGTTGTAAATTTTCAATATTTATCCTCGGCAAAATTAAAAAAAATTGTTAAATTTATTGTATAAAAAATTTTGGGAGGATAGATTAAGTATTAAGGTTAAAAAATTTGTAAAAATTCATTTTTTTCTTTTATTCATTAGTTTAAAAAAACATCCACAAAAACGTTAAATCAGATATAAAAAAAAGTAAATTAGAATATTTTTGGCTTATTTAGAATATTGAGATTTAACAGATGTTCTTTTTTTATGCATATCAATTTAAAATAAACGTAAAAAGTCAACTTTTTCATGAGATACGGTAATATGGTTTTATGATGTTAAAAATATATAAAACAAGTCAGTTTTTCGGTTAAACAACTTCAAGATTATAACGGGCAGAATTAGCTTCAATATTGAATTTAGAAAATAAATATTCGACCCCTAATAAAAAAAAATATTGACATTCAGTATTTATTAGTAATTTTCAAAATTGCCAAGTATGTTTTTGAAATGGTATTTAGAACAAGGCAGACAATATATATCTAGCCACCGTTAGAGTTTAAAAACCAATAATTCTAGTTCCGTTTACCTCTTTTTCTTAATAAAGCGCATAAGACCTAATAAAGAAAGAAATATCACTATTATTTGATTCTATAGGCATAGCATATGAATTCGGGCATTGATTTAAACTAAATGTGTTCCTAACAAATTTTACACAAGAATTTCTTTTTAATAATATAACCAAATACAAATTTAATTTATATAATGGAATGAATTTATACTCTCCTTTTAATTTTTCTATCTCGTTCTATTACGATTTTTTATAAATAACGTCTATAATATTTTTTTAACACTTAAACAGGCAAATTATAATTGATTTAATAGGTTTTAAATATTATTAGTTAAAAAGCGAATATTTATAAAATGCACTTTAAATATTAAAAAAAGGTTGGCTGGTTAACCAGAAAGTCGATTTTGAAAAACGAAATTTTCACTTTTTTCGGTTTGATTTGAGGTGGATTGACTATATATAAATAATTTTTTTCAATTCTTTACTTTTTTTAATTTTTACTTTCAAGTTTATAGCTTGCTTACAAAGTTTAGTTAGAAAAAACGGTAAACGGATTTAAAAATCCCTAATGGCAGGTCTATAAAGTTAGCTCATATATCTCAAAAATTTGACAAGCTGTTTAACCTCGCCCATTTTCATCCATTCAACCATGAGATCCTTAATTAAAGATACATTTTTAATTTAATTATATGTATGGGATGAAA
>CM060242.1:25017668-25071199 GCA_030555515.1 Acutogordius australiensis
TTTTAGGTGCGTAAATTAGAAAAATATCATTTTTGATAGCTCATAATACCTAGATAATTCACGAGAACCAAATAAAAATTTTAAAATTAATACAATCTTTAACGGTTTCGACCCAAATAATTTAGAAAATTATGCCTTCTAAAAAATTAAGGGGAAAGAATTTTTGGCGGCAATGTATATATAACGTTTAAATACAATTTCCAAAACAATCCAAATAAGACAAGGGAATTTTTTTTTTAAATCATACATATTTAGAAAGTAAGTGCGATTTAAAAAAACCCTTACTTAAAATATGGTCGCACAAAGGCAATGCGTTCATGGAAAGATGTATCGTCAGGATGGGGGACATCAACTGAGTTAGATGTTGACCCTATAAGCATATTAGCGGATGTTGGAGCATCAAGCTGGTGATTAATTGGTTGGTGTGCCAAGGGCTTTTTGTAACTTTCAAGCTGGCAAAGGGGTAAATCATATTCATTATTTGTCGAATTCGACGGAGTTTGGTTATTTTCACAAACGACATTGTTTTGACAATTCACAGGAACTTGGGGGGAAACCATGCGCTCCTGACTTGGACGTGGAAGACTTCTTGTAGCGTTCAAGTTATTTCTCGATGTTTGATTGGGACTACCAAAAGGCAACGTTAAGAAGTTTTGTAGAGTTTGTAAAATTCGTAAACGTCTATTTTGGTGGCCTTCATTTCTAGTTTGGTGAATTGCGCCATTATTATTATTATCGTGGTTATTGTTGGTGCGGAAAAATAAATGGTCAAATCGCCGCGTCCTATGCCGAGCGAAATTTGTTGAAAATCTGCGACTACCATAATTGGTGCTTACATGTTTAAGCCTCTCGGCAGCGGTATCGAACCGAAGTTGCGATGCTGGGTCGGGCTTTAGCGGCGCGAGATTAAGAGTGGCCATGCTTACGAGCGTAGTCCCAAACACGATGCCACTCGCGCCGTACGGAGTTATAGGATTACCCCATTTATCTGATTAATCACCATATTATAATTGTATGTTGATAAAAATAAATTCATTAATCTTCTATAAAATATTTATTGGAGAGATTTAGTTAAAATAAAAGAGGTTATAACAAATAAGACATATGCTGGAAGCTTGGGTTTTAGTTATTTAAAATTAATGAAAAAATAGTATGTATATTAAAATAACAGATGAGTAAAAAATTATAATCATTTTTTATATAATTTTTCATTTTTTTAAACCGTCAATTTGTTATATTAGCGAACCCAAATTGTACCTTTCAAAAGTTCAATAATTTAAAATCTGTAAAAAGTGCAATTATTTAGCAATTCTAGTTTTTTTTTTGTAATTATTAGAATTCTTGCGAATTTAAAAAATAGCAAAGAATGGGTTAATTGGTTGCTGCCAAAAAACGTATAAAATTTAAAATTATTTAGCCCAATATTTTTTTTTTAAATTTTTGCCCTAGCTTATTTTATTTTGTTGAAAGTTGAAAAATAGTATAAAAATTGATTTTATATATTAGACATAACGAAGAAATAAATCAAAAGAAAAAATATTGAGCAACGGTTAAGCAGTGAGGTTATAGGCGATTGTGTTGCACAACTCCTACTATATTTTCAATGCCTTAAAAATCATTCTAAAAATTATTTCTTGACTTTTTATATAAATGCGCCCAAAATTTTATATACAGATTGAACAACAGAAAAGATAACAATTACCTTTACTAAAGAAAACAAATAGATAGGACAAAGAATAAAATCAGGGTTTTGATATAACACAGGTCGACAAACATCAATGTCAGAAAAAAAAAGTTTTTGAGACTGAAAAAAATGATTCCTATAATGGCCTTATCCCATATATATTTTCCGTTTTCTAATAATTCTTATTCGGGTATTTCGCTACATCCATAGTGAAAAAATGACATTTTTTGACCAAAAGGCAGATTTTGCCTTCGAGAATACATCAAAAAGGAAATAAAATCAAAAACTTTTTTTCTCATATTTAATTCATTTGTAACATATATATTTAATCCCAAATAATGAAAAACAAAAGTTTTTAGCATAAACTCTTACATCAATATTTAGATTATAGAGGATAATTGGCACCCCAACCTGAGTAGGACACGATATAGATATTTAAATTTTGAATTTAGCAGTTGAGCTGTTGTGAATATATAAAAAAAATTCAATTTATACTTTTTTTGAATCTTGTTCGTTTTTTTTATTTTTTTTTTAAATTTTCAATTTTTATGCTGTAATTCAAACTAATTAAAAAACGGTAAACGGATTTGAAAATCCCTAAGATGGCAGGTTTGGTCCCTGTATTGAGCTCATAATTCTCAAAAATTTAATTGACCTGTGTGACTAATCGACATAAAACCCAAAATAAATGTATAATCTCCAAAAAACCCTGATCAGTCGGCAATCTCACGACGACGGATAGTAATGCAGAAGCTTCATCTATCAAAGGCTCAATGGCAATAGGCGTAGGTCGATTTTTCTATTATATCAAAACAATGATTATAAATACTATATAATTATATATAAGCACTATTTAAAAAAACAAATAAAATCATCAGCAAATTTAAATAATGTTATATAAATGAAAATCATTTATAGTAGCCAGTGTAAAGACTATAAAAACAAAATATTTGTAAATACCCTTCTCTTCCGGACATAAAAAGCAGGAGGGCGGCTTTCCAAATATAGGTGCGTCGAGGTGAAAGGACGCGTAGCCATTTGTTCCATTTCAATGAAGAGACGTTGTCTTCGCCGATATAAATCATATTTTTGTTTGATTTTCCAACCCACAGCGGCCACGAAAAGAAGAAATAGGAAACAACTATGTATATATAAAAAAGAAATTAAGGTTTTACCTTATTTCTTAAAATAGGGTAAAAAAACAAATAAAAAGCGCTTTTTTCACAAGTTTACTATATTAAATAAGATTTTGAAATTTTCAGAATAAACATAAAAATTTGTCAAATATTTAAATATTACCTATATAATCATTAAGTATATTTAATCTTGATTTAAATAATGACAAAAAGCATTTTTCACTACCTCAAGACTTAAAATATAAGAATTGAAAAAAAAATTAATAGTACTTAAAACTTAAACTTTGTATTAAATAACATTGTGCTCAATTTTTTTAAACTAAATTCTAATATGAAAGTCAGGACGCAAAAGATATATAAACCAAATTGGACAAATACCTCTAAAAGCTTGTTAAAAAAACTTGCAATTTTGACATTTTTATCAAAAATTTGTTTCATAAAAATTAATTAATTCAAAGTTATAATTGTTTTCAGAAAAACCTTCAGCAAGTTTTCGCCTTTTTAATGATTATGCAGGGCTATAAAAATTTATGAATGTTTGGCAATATTTAAGACACTGTAGCAAAATAATCTACATGATGGCCTTATTTCAAATATTTTTTCCGTTTTTGGCATCTGAATGACAATCTAAAAATGTAATAACAAATCGCCTGTTTTTGCAACTTAGAGATTTCTAAAGAGAATTAAAATTTTTTTTATTCATATTAAAATTAACTGTAACTTTTACCTAGAATAAAAGAACCTAAATATGTATACATACAGTTACATTTAGGTTATACAAAATATTTTGTACCCTGTCCTATATATTAATTTATTATCGGATCGAAATAAAAATATTATTTCATATATAAGTAATTTATTCGAAAATTTTTTTATTTGTTTTCTTAACATTTTTTATAAATTTTCAATGTTTATAAATGGCTTACAAAGTTTGATTATAAAAAACCGTGAACGAATTTTTAAGTCTCCAAGATGTCAGGTCTAGTACAAGTAGGCTCAATTAACATAAAATTTTGTCAAACTGTGTTATAACAGGCTAAGAATAATGTGAAAAGGGACATTAAAATCAACATAGTATTTATTTAAATGTCAACTGTAGTATAAAATGTTAGGATCGTAAATAGTTATGGTCGTATATATTTTATTGAATTTTATAATTAAAGTTAAGTAAAAAATATATACTCAAACAGCTTATTTAAATCCTATTGCTGAATAATCAAATTATAATAATATTAAATGGCCTTAAAAGTTCAAATGACAGTTATTTCTACAAAAGTCGCAAACCGAAAATGGTGCATTAACACAAGGTCCTCGAGCTGGTTTAATTTACAAAAAGAATGTTTTATAGCATTTGTAAAAAATGTAATACATAAAATAACGTTGATAAAAGCGCTTCATCACGTGTTAAAACAATCTCATTTACCTCAAAAAAGTAATGAAGAATTGCAAAATATCTAATTTGGGTGTATTGGAGAAGGAAACAAGCACCCATGACGGAACTTCAAAATCGTAAACGTGGATGTAAAACGTTATGTTGGTGTAACCTGATGATTAATATAAAAATTTAGCATAATAATCGTACTTGCATAACACAGGTCTACAAAAATTTGAAATGATCGGGAATAATTATGCAACTGCAGCGTGAAATCTTTATGATGGCCTTATATCTAATATTTTTTCCGTTTTTCAAATCATCATTTAAACTTGGCTCATTAATTCGCTAACAATCGGAAAAAAGGCCATATTAGGCAAAATTGACTGTTTTTGAGTAAAATATATCTAACTCTTAACACTTATATTACACAAAATATTTTGCACCCTAACCTAAATAGGATGCGATTTTTTATTGGTTTGGAATAAAAATATTATTTAAAATTTAAATTTAGCAGTTTAGCTGTTTTTATACATATAAATAATTTCTTTGATTTTTTTTTTAAAAATTTTAAAATGATTATACAATTGATTAGAACAAACGGTTGACAAATTTATTCCAAAGAAGGCAGAACTAGTCTATAAGGCTAGCTCATATATACATTTGTCGAGCTTGTATTAAACTTGAAATTCAAGTAAAAGCAGGACAACTTAGTGAATTAATTAATTTAATTAATCAAATATCTTTATCAATAAATAACAAGATATAGCTTTAACCTGTATTGGAAGTGCTTGTTGGTGTCGATGCTGAAGAGCCTTTAACAGCCATCAGTTTAGATTTTCTATGAGAGTCAAGATCATTACCATTTATAGGAGTTGCCGTTGTTTGATGAGAAATCTCGCTATCTGGTCCCACAAATTTTCGCTGGAATTTATCTTTGTTAAAACGCGTAGGTTTTTCCTTTACCTTGTCAAAACCAAAAAATTGCTTAATGTTAGCACCAAGAGAGTTGGAAGTGGGAGGCATGGATCTAGCTTGGGCTGGTTGGGATCGGTGAAAAGAGCCTCCGGTAAAAACACTTGGAGTAAAATATTTTGCATCAATTTCCATCAAGAACTGTGTCATACAGTATTGATTCCCAAGTATTGTTATCTCCTCTCCTGAATCATCTGTCAATATAAAATCAAATTTTTAAATGGTTAATGGAATAGTAGAGGTAGGTAGGTTAGCTAACGAAAAAATACGTAAAGTAAGATTGAAATAATGCCCATTAATAAAATTATTTTAAAAGGGAAAATAAAAAAAAACTACGAACCTTTAATGTAAGAAATGTTTATCTTAGGATGGCCACTGCACGCGATTTTAAACTCGATCGAATTTTCGGGTTTGGTAAGTCGGTTAAGCATATTAAGTCGAGTGAGATACTGATCTTCGGGTAAAGTCATATTAAACGTAAAAATGTAATCGGTGGTTAGGTTGTAATAACACGTACCTCCAGGTTTAGTCGGATCACCCACGTATTGTTTTTCGGTATCACAACTATATACGGTGAATGTTCCAAAATTCAAATTAAAATATTTTTTTCTGTTATGAGTAGTTATAACAAAATATATAATAAATTTTTGCATAAGATTACTTGCCAGTTACTATAAAATAATTTATTTAGATGTATTAAAGTTTAACTTCCCTCATTAAATAGGATATAAGCTATGCATTACAAAGTTGATAACACATCTCGCCAAATTTTTGAGATTTATGAGCTAGCTTTAAAGACCAAAGATTTTCGAATTCGTTAACCGTTTTTCTAATCAAACTTTGTAAGCCAGCTATGAATAAGAGAAATTTTGTAAAAGTATCAAAAAACAAATAAGATTCAAAAACGATTGAAATTTTTTTTTTAATTTTTTCTCTTAAGGTAATTCGGGGTCGCAATATCAACCAATAAAGCAAAATTTGGACATTTTTTAGATATTCAAGAAATTAAACAAGTTATTAGGAAATTTGATAAAACATTTGAGATAAGGCTATCATGTAGACTCACAAATAATATTTGTAAATCACTAATTCATTTTTGTAGACAAGTGATAGGCGACGTACAAAGTGGGTTTATATATCGTAAAATTTAAAAATTCATAAAATAACTTTATATTTCAGAAGGTGCGTAAACTAAATTTGGCAACTTTTTTAACAAAATCAAATTATATAAAATTTTACAAAAAAAACCTCACTTTGCACGTAGCTTAATATATTTTTATGCCTTAGTACAATAACACAGGTAAACAATTTTGAGAGTTTTGAGTTTTTTACAGAGATCACCCCCCCCCACTTAGGGAGATTATTTTTTTTTTTTTTTTTTTCTCCCAAATTTTTTTTTTTGGGGAATTTAAAATTTTAATTTTAAAAAAAAAAAAAAAAAAAAAAAAAAAAAAAAAAAAAAAAAATAAAAATTAATTTTTTTTTTTTAAAAAAAAAAAAAATTAAATTTTAAATTCAAATATTAAATATTTTTTTAATTAAAAAATAATATATTTTCTTGTTTTTTTTTTTGTGGGAAAGATATTTTTTTTTATTATTTTAAATATATAAAAAATTATAATTAATAAATATTTTTTATTTTTTTTTTATTAATTAATATTTAAGATAAAAAGAATTTATTTTATTTATATATTTTTTATTTTTTTTTTTTTTTTTATATTTTATTTAGATTTTTTAATATGGAAAAAAAAGGTTATTTTTCGTTGGGGATGAGGGAAAGAGAAAAAAAAAAAAAAAAAAAAAAAAAAAAAAAAGAAAAAAGGGGGTTATATGGTGGGGGCTAATGAAAGAGCTTAAAAACGAGCGCTTACAATTGACACTGAGATCCGATGACGCCCTTCGTGGTGCAATGGCAAGCACCAGTAGTGGAATCACACATGGTGGTTTGCCCGTTGCAAACACAAGGTTTGCAAAGTCCGTTATTTAACGCGTTACCGTAGAAGCCAGCATCGCAATATTGACATTGCGGGCCTACCGTGTGATTCATACATTCCGCACAATGCAAAAGCTCAACCTTTTTCTCCAGCTCCGCCGATTCTGTATCCACTAGCTCTGAAGTTTCATAACTAACCCGATATTATATAAACAAATATGATTATTTATTTTTTTTTAAATTAATTACGAATACATGCATATGATTAAAACTTAAATTAAGCAATTTTATTGGGTAGAGCCTATAAAAAACTTCATTTCTTGTATATGTTTTTTTGAAGATATACAGCAAGTATCAATTAAAAAAAAACATTCACTTTCGTTTTTTTAAGGTTCGCATAATTGGAACAAAATCTCGCTGATTGTGATATTGCGCACGAGTGGCAACATATTTTTGTAATAATTCCAAAATGCGGGCGTCGGTAACAGGTGCTGCTAAATGACTAGCAGACGACAAAGAGGTTGTAGTATCAGCAAATGTACTGTGAGGAGCTTTCAATTTAGGTGACGTAGTCAAACAAACCGAATGACCATTGCATTGACATGCTTCATTAATATTTTATAATAAAAATATGAAGTTTATATGGCATTTGGAAGTAGTATTAGTAAAAGTATAATGACCAAAATTTTTTTGATATAACAATGAAACATTTTAAAAATTATATAATCAAAATTTAAGCAAAACAAAGTGTTTTATTTATATGCTAGCAAACAAATACATGACGGAAAACTAAACCTGGACATTTCCAGAAATACCAATCCCGACATATTTGATTATAATTTTGCTTGATACTACTGGTCGTGTTAGCTAAATCATTCTGGTAAATGAAATCCTTGCGATCAAGAGGACCTTTTAATCCACCCGGCAAGCAGGTTCCTATATCGAATTACAACAAATTAGCTATCGCAATTCATACCTATGTATTTTAATTGTCTCATGCCAATTTATGAGCGATAAACCATTATAGGAAAATAAATAAATCTTCCAGACACAAACCCGTTTTAAAGAAACCAAAGTTTGAAATATAAAATTCTAAATTTTAATTTTTTTTTAAACATTTTGTAAAGTATTTTTTGTGCTAATAATAAAATCGGCCACTTATGGAAATAAATATACAAAATTTTTTTAAAATTTTGAACAAAAAAAAAGTTTATATTGAAAGTGGTTAAAGAAAAAAGGTTGATATTTCTTAAATAAATAGCAATGTGCAATACCTCTTCCAGTGTTAGATTCATGATTACACCAGCCACAGCCCGGATCGAGTTGGCAGGTCTGGCACGTGAAATACTTACTACAAATTTCGTAAAAGTGAACGGAAGACATGAGCTCTCTACCGACACTCAAATAGGAAGAAATTATGGGGCTCGTAGAGCTTTTGTAGGGTGTTTCAGAATAATTGTTAAGGGTATAGGTGCTGGCTAAAATGATGATGCACAAAATAACATATTTTAACAATGAATCACATATAAAACAGGTCGCCAAATTATTAAGAAAACAAACTCTGCTTTTTTCTTGATTTTCCAAATCATAAGCCTATTAAATGTCAAAATGAAGTTGTTAACTAAACTCAAAGAATGAGAAATATTTACTTTATTATGATTTTATTAATAAATTATTTAAAACTTTAATTAAAATAATTAAATTTTTTGGTCCTCAAAACATTTTGTGTTTGAAAAATGTTATGCGTTAAAGCTTTTAAAAGATGATATTTTCAAGTTACCAATACAGAAAATATTTTATTGACAAGTTGTTTGGTTAATTTAATTGTATAAAAAGTTTGAAATATCTTATAAAACCTAATTTTTTCAGTTGTCAAAAAGCGCACAAACTTATTTAAAAGTTTATGAAGGCCAGATATATACATCAGTTTTCTGGTAAATAGATCAGGTGACTTAAAATAAAAATCTGTCAACCTGGGTAATGAACGTAACAAGATTTTATTTGTTATTTCTTAATCAGCTGTAAATTGGCTATTGTTATCAATGTAATTAAAATTACAAAAATAGGCATTTAGTATAAAATTAGCCTACCTCATAGTTAACCAAATATGAAAAATATATACCGTTATTATTGATTGACTTAGAAACAACAGTGTATGGCAAAAGCGGCGCCCGATCGGGATGTAAGCCCGAAAGGTATTTCATGTAATTGAGAACGTCAGTGAGACGGGATTGAACTAAAATGTGTATTTAAAAAAATTAAGAACAAATGAGTCTAATACTTAATTATTCATTCTGGTAGCAAACCTATCATAACGAGAAAGCTTTAGAAATTTAGAGTCGGTGTATAATAACCTTTATCCATATATGTTGTAATAGCAGTGGAATCCACAAGATGAGAGCCCCCGTAATCTAGGCCGCTTCGCGAAATAGAGGGGCTAGAGGGCAATCGAAAAGTATATGGATGTTTTTTGTTGTTATAAATGCTGTCGTCGACAGTTAACGATTTCATGAGTTCCTGCTTTAGGTAACCAGGGCATTGAGTAGGGGCACTGTACCAAGCAAAACATTGGCCGTAGGGGTACATTAATGTATAAACCGAACTGTCGATGCATTTGGCAAAGGTGGTGCACCAAAGACACCTAGCTTTAGTGCAATTCAAACAATCGGCATGAGAATCGCAAGGGCTGTTACAATACCTGGAGTGTATGATATTAAATAATAATAGAATTTAATATGCACCAATGACAAAAGGCTTGTTTGATTTTGGAAGGCGGTCTTATTAAAATATAAATTGGTGAAAAGCAAGTCTTGTGTTACAATAAATCATATTTGAGAAGGAAGTGTGAACCGGGGCCGTAATAATCCGGCCCGGCCTACCCGAAATATTTTTTATATTAGGCCCCTACAGCTTGAACCTGCAAATCGGCCCTGTCCCGGCCCGTGCAAGCTATAAATATTTTGCTATTAGGACAATAAAAGACAGCGTGTCGAAACCATGCCCCGTGTAATAATAAATTTGTCCATTTTAGTTCTCATTGACAATAGCCATAAATAAAAAGGAAATAAAAAACTAAAAAAAAATTTCAATAAGCCCGTCCCGGAACAAATTATTTTCGGGCGGTACGGCACCAGGCAACGAGGGCTTTCTGTTCCTGAATAGTAGGACGTAAAACAAAAGGGAAAAACCATATTGGTACATTTAATAAATTAATAGTTATTATTAAAGTGTAATAATAACAGAGGTCTACAAAAATATTAGATCAATTTTATTTATTTAAAATAATCCTACGTTGTATCATGTATGTAATTTTTCAGCATAGCACAGACTTTCAAAACTAGTAAAAATGTCAAAACACTTTTTGTGACTTGAAGACTTAAAAACCAAAAAATAAAATGGTTTTATAATTAAAAATTTATAATTATGATTTATAAAAGACCATATTTTTTGTCTGATTTAAGTAGATTTCAAATGGAAAATAAAAAAAATGAAAATTTAAAATACATATTTTAATTTATTCAATTTAGGTCACCTGATTGGCTTCAAACTAGGCATGAACTATTCAACACTTATACCTAAATATAAACTTTGTTGTGTGCAACATTCAAGTTAAGCAGCGCTAAGCCTTGTTAAGAGTTGGATAATGACCGCCAACAAATCCTAAAACCGTCCAGTTTCTGAAAGAGGCCTACCAAAAGGTCATCGGCGCGAGTTAATTCTCATTTAATTAATGGAAAGTTAACAAGTAAATAGGATATTATTCAATCTTTAAGTCTTTAAGTAAAGTGTCATTTTTAGCAATTTTTTCAAAAATCGGTGTGTACAAGAAAGATTTTTCTGGCGAAAAAAATGAGAAAAAGGGCGATAATAAAGCTTAGTTGTTGTATAAATATTGATTGGTTTAAATCAGAGAGAATACAGGTTTGAATTTGTACCAGTGTATAGAAAAGGGGGATACCTATATGAACGTCGTTGGTATGGGCGTTTTTCGTTGCTAAACGGATGTGTTGTATAGCCACTGAATGAAGTATTATCTTCTCCTGTAGATTCTTCCAAATGGTTTGGCGTAGTGGAGGTCGATGTTGAAAGGTTTGAAATAGATGTGGCAACCGTGGAGATTAGGTTGGTCGTCGTAAAATGATCTTGAATCACTCCGTGTACAGAGGTGTGAGAAGATTCAAACAAATCCAGCTGTCTACGCACTTCGACTTGAGGATTATAAAGGGTAACCATCGAATCTATGCATTTTAAACATTTTATTTGATTTTATATTATTCCCCTAACAACATTTGGTTTATGATGAGCATTATTTGTAAGATAGGTAAATAATCACATACAGAGCGGACAAAAATGGCAAGATTAGAATCCAAAAAAAGTTGATAGACTATATAAATTAAAAAAAACGAAAATCAATTACCCTTAACCATGAAAAGCGTAATGCATTGATAACGACGCCCTTGAAGGGCCCACAGACAAACGGGGTTGGCGTGACAGGAATAGCAAGTCGTATACATTTCGCAGATACGTCTCGACCAAATGGGACATTCCGATGGTCGGATTATGGGCTTCCGCGTAGTATGCTAAAATCGTGGTATAATAGCCATTATACAAAAATTAAACATAATAATAAAACTTCCATAACAAAACGTGCGACGAACAATGTAATGCCAAAGGCGAAACCATACTTTTTCATGGGAATTTTCATTACTGTTCGGAATATTTCGCATATTTGGATTTGGAATTTGACCTTCGAAGATATTTTGAGAGGGATGACCTGTGGGTGAAGCACGAACAACTAAAATTGCTTCCAATGAATTTCCCATACTTTGTTGACTATGTTTTGCAGTTTGGGTCAATTGTCCTAAAATATTTTCCTCGTTGTAGAGGTCATAAACCAAATCGTCGAAATTATTCACGACATTATTTACCGGGTAGCTACTGGAATTAATATTGAGGTTTGCATTTAGGCCGACACCTAGAGTTTTTATAGAACTAGGGAGGTCAGTGGCTACATCGGCACGAATTAGGGGGCAGGCAAGTGATAAAGTAGATGATATATTGTCTTTATTGGGGAAATTGTAGGGTATTAAATTATATACCGATATGCAGCCTATAGGATATGCGAAAAATATAATTTTAAGCTATCCATACATAGATTTTTTTTTTAATTTAGAAGCATTTAAAATTGTTAATAATCCAAGGTTTAATAAATAGGAGGCAATAAAACCAGATATTTAGTGTTTATTTTTTTTTAAATGAAATTGCAATAAAACATGGCCTAACATTCACCTTTATAAATATGGGATCAATTATATGTTAGGCTAATTATTTAATGATACCCTCTGATGTATTCTCCATATCTTTGCAATAAAAACTAGCAAAGTTAAATAAATAAAAAACAAACTAGCTTATGTATACCGATATTATTGTATGGACACCAAACACAGCGATCCACGTGCGAGGTGGCAAGACAACTTGAGCAATCCTTAAGTTTGAGGCACGATGCGCTAACACTTTTTCCATGATTCAACAAAGGATAGGATGATAAAGAGTTAAAGGATGTTTGCATTTCTGAAAAATTGTCCTAATATAAATAAATTAAAATATATTTTGAGCAATGAAAAAAAAATCAATCTATTTGCATAAATTAGATGGGCATATATATGTAGAAATAGCTTTTGCCTATTTATAAATATATCGATTAAACCAGTTAAAATGCGTAATCGTTTTTACAACATATTTTACTTGTTGTGCGGGGATTTCCAATATACCCCGAATTATATCGGATAAAATCTGTTTGCCCAAAAAATGCTCTGACGTTGATAGGTTATCAGAAGAGTTTGCACGATTTGTATCTCGATATTCTCGCACTTTTCTTTTGTTTGTTGTATTTAAATTATCCAACCTCGGCATAAAAGAAGAAACATCAAAATTATGCTGGCTTTCTAGCTTACTATCAAATGAGGCCAAATTTGTATACGAAGGATACAGTGACGTGCCTACAAATTTCTGATATAACGTCAAAAAATTGTGATGCCCCCGTTCTTCAAATTGATCGATTGTCGACTCTATATATTTGTCAAAAAAATAATAAAAATTATGCAATTTACAAAAAAATATAGATAAACCCTTTAAATAAATTTAATTGTTACAAGCCTACAAATTTAAAATTAGGGGCAAGGTCAAACCAATATTATTCGAAAAAAAGTAAGTTGAATTTTGGAAACCCGTGTAATAATATAGCGAAATTTCAAAATAATTTAAATTAGCAAAATGATATTCTTATTTCGTCCAAACCGCTACAAAATTACTAAACGGGTTGTGGCATGGCTGCAGCTTGTTTTGAAGTACTTATTAAAAAAAGACAAGCAAATTTAGTATTTAGTGCCGATTTCACGATACCTTTTTTCATTGAAGAAGAATCAAAGGACATCGTATCGATGGTTGGAAGGCGACCAATTGCGTGCACGGACAATTTGCGAAACGGGGTAGATTCGTGAATTTCAGGCAGAGCATCATTTTTTAGGGAGGCAACCGAATTAGATAAAAGTTCAAACTCATTTTCTAAATGTTCTCTTAATCGATACCTCTTAGCAGCGTTTTTTGGTATTCGGCGAGAATTCCAACTTGCTAAATCTTCCGTTGAAGGTATATCTCGAAGTGCGTGCGCTAGGGGATCTTCGTTATAGTTTATAGAACTAGAAGATAACGTTTTAGCCAATTTGTAACAATATTCTCGAAGATTAGGCGAGAACGATTTTTGGTTCAATGAATTAGCAATTATATCGTCGGCGGGAGATTTGTAAGCATAAGGATCAAATTTAAGCAATTCTAACAAGCAAGACGAAATCAGCAAAGAATGGATAGACTCCAAAACACCGCTACCGGTTTGATTGGTGAAGAATGTGTTACGTTGAGATCGTAATAGTAAAAATTGTCGGAAATCTAATGATTGTTTTAATAAATAAAGTTGAAACATAAAGAAATAAAAACTACTAATAAAATCATGCGAGCCCTTAATACCACATTAAATAAAAATACTTGAGGCATGTTCCTCGAACAATTGCGAAATGTAAGCGGTGTATATCCATTTAATTAAATTTGATTGATGTTGTCGGGCCTTTTGATGTATCCGACGCTGGGATTTGGTATAATTTAGATTAACATCAGGTGCTATATTTGGCCCACCTTGCGCAATATTCGATGATGAAAGAATATCGTCATCGTTCAACAAGGTTATATTAAAATGTCGTAAAGTGAGCGGCAAAATATGCAAAAAAGTGCGGGTCAGGTTGAAGCACACGTCCTTGTAAGTGGTAAAGTTAAGGACGATGGTTTGAGCCCCGAGAATGACGCCATTATAGCCACCGTGTATGTACCATAAACTTTAAAAATTATCAAGAAGGGAATAAAATATATGTTGAAAAATTTTACAACATTGCACTAATAGATATTTATATTTATATTGACGTACAAAACAATGTTTTTTAATTCACATTAAATTCATAGTTAAAAAAATAATACAAAAAGGATATAAAAAACATTTAATAAAATATCTATAACTCATCAATCATGACGGAGGAATGGCCAATTCGTTCGCCTAAATGTGACACGGTTGATGTAGGTAAGGTATTCCATGTGTTTGATTCTATTTATAAAATTTAGTAAGTTCATTCAAAAAGGTGTCAAATAATATTTATTGAAAATCAATTAATAGACATTCGGTATACCGTCTATACTAAAGGTTCGTATCGTAATTTTATTAACACCCCGATAAAAATTCTAAAGCCCAGACCGACCGGGCCAAAATATTATGAATTTACACCAGTCCGCTAGTTAACTTGGATATTAATGCCTGCCAGGCTCAACCTTTTGAATTAAATAAGTGCATAAGTACTCTTTTTCCATTTATATTATATATTTTCGTAGTTTTTCCCGTCGTTAATTTAATTTTTCATATAATTTCTTCGCCTATTTTTATAATATTTTTTTAAAATATATAAGCTACTTCATAAAACCCAAAATTTAAGAAGGCTCGATAAGTTAATGAAATTGCGGTAAAATATTATACATAGTGGCCTTATCTATAGATTTTTTCCCAATGGTCATAAGGACAAAGCAGTCCAAGGAAGTAATCGCAATTTGGAAAATTAACTGACATTGCGACCTTAAAACTTCTTTACTAAAAAAATTTTTAAAAAATTTAATTTAAATCAACTGTAAAATTTTTTTAAAATAAATATTAAATTTTTAGGTATGTCAAGCTTGATATTTAGATTACACTAAATATTTTGCACGCAAACCTCTTAACAGAAAAACGATTAGTTGAAACAAAAATATTATTTCAAGTATTAAATTAACCAGGCTTAAGTTTGACCAAAAAAGAGGTTCACAGTATTAAAAATCCAAAAAATAGTACTCTTATCTAATTTATTAGTTATATCTGATGTAGTAAAAATATAGTTTTTCTCGTAACAATTTGCCACCACCCTCCAACTTTTCGTTTTATTCAATTGTTTTTTTACTTAACCAAAATTAATCATTTAGTTCTTTTTCTTTCTATTGATTTAATTTAAAAATTAGTTACTTTATTAAAAATATTGAACATTAATGCAATTACCTTATTAAATAAAATAAGGCTTATAAATTTAATAAATTGTTCATTAAAATTCCTAAAAAGTATTGTACACCTTTATTCATGCAGGTTATATTCAAATTTTTAACATTTAAAATGTTTTATTGAATAATAAAATTAATATACAATTTTTTACCTATGTGGTAAGCCATAAATTTAGAAGAAATGCAACTAAATTTTTGTTTTGAAGTATTATTGTGGTTTGTTTTGTCATCGGAATTGTTATTTAAGGAAGGGGAAGGGGTGGTGGTTGAGAGACTGGTAGTGGATTGTCCGCCATACGTTATAAGGAGACCCTTGTAGGCTACCATAGTATGTGAATGGATGCGATATGGAGCACTTTCCAAGATACGCCTAATATTAAAAAACAAGTCAAACAAATTAGTATGACTGTAAGGTTAAAAAGGCAAACTTAAATACAACTATATAAATTATAATAGTTATTAACTGTAATAATTTGTATAAAATATACAATTATGTTTTAAAAATTTCAAATAAAATTTATACATTTTTTTTAATCAGAATCATAATTATCTATAAATTACCAATATCGACGTATCGGATCATATGAGTAGAGGCCTGAGCTCGGGGCGTTAATGGCGCTATGGAAGGGTGTAGTTATTAATCCTCCGAAGACATAAATTATAGGATTTTGTATTTTCGCTCTAATTCCGCCTTCCATTGCTCCGCTTGTAGTAGAGATATCATAATAATCTAAAGCTGAAGTATGAGCAGCTCGTCCTTGGACTACAGCACCATTAAATTCGTCTGGATCATCGCCTATGACACGCCAGCTGTTGTTACCTGCCCTCATATTAATGCAATATAATCAAAGATTCAAACATAGTAACAATAATAACTCTTATAATAATAACAATAAAAATAATTGTAATGGTAAAAAATTAATTTATATCAATTAAATTAAAAAACTTTTTAAGATATATAAACTAATTTATAAAATCAAGCTTACTATCTTATGGATTATCAAATCCATGTTATTTCATGATCAAACTTTGTTAGGGAGCTATAAACTTTGTAACTGTATGGAAAAATGTTTAAAAGAGGTGAGATTCAAAAAATAAATATTGAAGATAACACAGTGCAACAGAAAAATGGGCAAAGCTGATGTAGAGTGTTTTTTGGGCAAATTAACCTATTGAATTTGAATCCGTTATCCGTTTTTTTCTATCACATTTTAGTTTATAATTATTTGCCAGAATACAAAAATTTGTTCATAATAAAATGGTAAATCTTGAATATAGCAAATTGTAAAAACATGCTAAAGAAAGGCTCGCAAAAATTTAAAATAGCAAATTTTTTTATGTTAAAATCAACATTTTTAAATACAATTATTTTGGATTTTCACATAGTTTTTTTGTATATATAAAATAATCTATTTTTAGTTTTTTAATATTATTAGGGCTTTCAATAATATTTAAAAAGGTTCTAATGTTTATAGCAGGCTTACAAAATTACCAAAAAAATGGAAAACTATTAAAAAACAGCAATGTCTAAAAAATTTGTTAAACAGTGATATTAAGTTTAACATATAACAATATCTTTTTATTCTCTTAACTTTATTAAATATTATTATTATAACTATCAATATGGATCGGTGCAAGAACAAAAACTGTTTGTTGTTTTTGACAAAAACGTGGGCTATATAACCATAATGCAAAAATGCAAACAAGTAAAGTGAAATAGGCAAGCAGCCTATAATGGGAAACTCGTTAAATGTTAAAAAAAATGCTGCCATAAATTTTTGTCAGAAACAAAAAAAAACAGCCACGTCAAATAGACCATCAAAAACAGAGTTATAAAAAAACTAACAAAAGCAAAAGTTGACAAAATAACAAAACCCTCAAAAAAATACGTTTACGAAAAACTAATAATAACATCTATTTTTGAAAAACTAAGCATGATTGCTAAGATTTCTTAAAAATTGCATAAATAGATAGGTTAGCATCTTAAAATAAATACATACCAATATAATACTCTTGTACATAAGGTAGGAAGCCATACGTGGGATTATAGCCAAAAATTACAATCATAATGGCATTAGCCTGATTATGTTTAATTTCTTCAAAATTTGTATGTTGAAATTCGGTGTTAGCAGTTTTATAATCAATGGTGTAATCTTTAATGATATGAGCTGTGTGATCAGTGACAGTTAGAGGAATTTCTATAAAAAACCTTGATTTAACGTTTAAAGAATCATTCGTATAAGTCTCTCGAGAACTATTTCCAAAGCCATTATTTAAGGAGGTTTTAAAATCTCGAGTCTTAAATATATGGGAAAATTCCAAATTATAGTCAGAGTTTGAGCACACCCATCGTTGCGTTCGCAATGAAAAAATTTGCAGACCAGCTAGGGAGTGGTTTATAGGTGCAAATTGTCCGATGAGATCATGCCCCCCAAATGTATAGATGAAATTCTGGAAAAAAGGTTATAAGGTGTATATATAATGTAATAGAATAAATAAAATAGAATAACTGAATTAAATAAATTATTTTTTCATAGGTCAACAAGTTTTTGACAGTTACAAGCTAACTACAGAGACCAAATCTGCTTCTCAAATCCATTTAACGTTTTTTCTAATAAAACTTTGTAAATCAACTATAAATATTAAGAATTTTTGAAAAAATGTTAATTAAACAAAACTCAAAAAAAATTCAAACCGTGCTAAATTTAATAATTTCATTAAAAACCAATGATCTATGTAGGCTAGGGTGCCAAATATTTTGTATAATCTATTTGTTGATGTAAGAGCTAGATATACTAAAAAATTTGATCATAATTTAGATAAAAAATCTATGTTATAATTTAATTACAAAATTCTTGAATATTTCCCTCTAGCGTTCGAAGTCACAAAATTTGGGTCAAAAAGGCCATTATTTTGTGTGGACCTCTAGCTAAAGAAGCTACCGAAAACAAAAAACATATCTGAGGTCAGAGGAATTATTCATTTAATTTCAATTTTTTTTTCATTTATTTGACCTGTGTTATATTAACACTATGTTAACTAAATGAATTATATAATTAAAATTCGATTATTTCGACACAGGCAATATTTAAATAAATATGAATAAACGTTGTAATAAATTGCAGTGTGGCCCATCGATGGGAAAAAACAGTTAGTAGAAGGCGCGTCGTCATTCGATCCATAAATGTATTTAGATAGAGACCTCCACTGTAAGTAAGAATTGTTGAGATTCATTCTAAGTAAGGGTTAAATTATATGAAGATTTGGTTTTGATTTAATATGTACTTAGTTCAATAAACTATCTTAGGACTACAAATATAAAAATTCAAATTTATAAATTAATTCAATACAAGGAAGAAGTATTATTTTGATTATGTAAAAAAATAGCCATCTTCTTAGAAAAAAGTTGAGAAAAAATGGAGAAGAAGTGGCAATATAGACGGAGGAGTGGCAAATGTTATAAACAGTTTTTCTTTTTTTAACTCTTGGCTATTTTCTACATTTAAGCAATTAGTTATTTCTCTGTCTTACTAAAATTGTGAATTAAAGATTTTTCAATTATTCATAAAAGTAGTAGTATTAGAAAGGCTGTTGTTTTCAATAAGTCACAAAAATCGTTATTAAAAATTTGGTATAAAAAAACATGTTGTAAAATGCAAGGTTATTTTTGGTAAGTTTATCTTCTAATTTTTGCCTAATGAATTAATAGATCGGTAACTAGTTGGGCAACTATAAATTGTAAATAACAAGCAAGAATTTGATGCATAGCCGTCATAAAATAAAAATGTTAAAGCAGGCATTTTAAAGAAAAATAAAGTTTTAGGTAAGAACTTTGTAAATTTAAATTTTAATTCCACGATATATTAGCAATTAAATATTTAAGATCGCCCTTATTGCAAAATTTATCATTTATTTTGGCTAAATATGCCAGATTTAATGACATTCTATCAATGTTATAAGAATTAAGAGCAAATAAGTTTTTTTTTGACTTCAATTGTAGGCTAGCCAAAAAAAAAGGTTTAAATAATAATCAAATAAATTAAATTTCTTACGAATACATAGGTAAGTGAGGAATGGGCCCGTCTTTTAGATTTTGTTTATTATTAGCTTGACTGGTAGAAGCAAATATAGAGTCAAAATACTCAGTGTGTGAATTGAAATTATATCCGCCAATAATCAGAAGTACATTATCGTTATTATTATGGTTGTCCTGAATGTAGGACATGGAAGAGGTTGCTATTAAGGCATGACCCGCTGCCAAAGGAAGAGTGTGCGATTTAAAAGTCCCGTTTGAAGTTGCGTGGAAGGCCTCGGAATTTTGTTCAATAATGGTCAAAAACCATGGATAAAGCTTATCTGAGTAGCAATCTAGAATTAAAACCAAATGAATATATGACAAATAAGATTTTAAAATAAATAAAGCCTTTATAACATTTTCAAAATAGTAAAATACCCTCTAAAAAATAGAAAGCTTAATTAAAATGCACAAATTTTTACACCTATAAATAAAAAATAAACTTTGACAAACGGGTGGTCTTATTAATAATTCCCTGTTATTATTTTCCCCGTATTCATTATGGATGTCATTTTTTTCGTTATTTTGATCATTGTGACTATTATATGTGATATTTTTGAGGATTGCATACATAGGTAAACATTGGTCTGTGAAAAAACTTAAAGGTATATGACAGCGAGTTCCAAACCAATTCGCATCGCATGAGCATGCAACATCCCTTCCACCCCTCACTAGTTCTAACCTACCATGGTTGGAACAATTGGAGAAATAGCGATAGTTGTCACCTAACCTAATAAATGATAAGTAGTGAATATATATATAAAATAACACAGGTAAAAATCTTTTCATAACAATAATTTGAAACTACACTTATAAAATAAGCTTGGTAGTACTATTGTACAACCTTCACTTTCTAAATATAAATTTTTTTTTGATGATAGCAAAATGTTCTTAATAAAGGTTAAAAGTGATACTTAATTGGCTGGGGTTTAAAAAATATAAAAAATAAAATTAAATATATATTTTATAATAGTTAATAATTAAATTTCATTTTTTAACTTTCCTTATAAACATAGCAAAAATTAACTCAAATATATATTTAAAAAATTAAGATAATGTCAGAAAAACGTAAACAATAAAAATAGTTTTCAATGTTTGTTTTCATATATAACAAAAAATTATAAAAATATTTTTTACATTTAACTTGCAGCAAATTACTAATATAAAAAGATTCTAGAGAATATGTATTTGCCTTAACATCTTACCCTGGGATTCTAGAGACTTTTATAACATTAGTTGCAATGCATCTTAATTTATAATTTAATAACATACTTCAAATATAGTTTAATTTATATCATTTAATTGGGCACATTTGCCTTATTTGGCACAGTTCTAATTTTTATAAATCGTTGTATTTAGGTCATATATGACACACTGATCACATAACTGTTTTCCAAATTTCCAGCTTTTTCTTTATTTGGAAGATATTTGTTGAATGTTTAAAAATGGCCATTCATTACTTAAAAAGCAACTGATTTAACCAATTTTAATATAAAATTTTTTGGATCACATTTGAATTAAAAGTAGGTGTTTTCCTGGCAGATGCCAATGTGGGCACAGAGGTTTGGTATTAAGTTTAAACACCAAACCTAACCCTAAACATCATGTTAAACCTAACACTAACTCCTAATCATTAGGAAAAATTGGGCTGCACCCATATATTATTATTAAGCTATAAATCTATATTACATTTAGAAAGGAAAGGTTTTGTACAAATTATATTGATAAAAAAACATCTTAAAAAAATTTGATTCAATTTATGACAAATATTATAAGTTGAAGTGTTGGGGCTAATTAATAATTTATGTATAAAATAAAATATTAAAAACAAAAATTAAAACCAATAGTATATAAGAAATCCAGATTGCACATAAGTTTCATCAGAGAAAAAATGAATGAAGATACTACCACTTGTGGCAACTAGTTTTGGGAAATTCCGTAATGTATTTGCTGATTTGTGCCCACTAAAAAATATTATAGCATTAAACTTATTTAGAAATTTAATTAATTAATAATACTAAATAACCTTAAGGTGGCAATGACTGGTGAAAACATAGAGTCCCCATCATGAACGTATAAATAGTCCCACCCACATTCAGTAGATAATAATTTAATTGTCAAATAAATAGTTGAATTAATACTATTATTTATTTTGCTAGAGGCTGAGTATACCCATGTACAATTTGATGATGATTTATAATTACGCGTACCATCAGATATAACACCATATAATTTGGTTAGCCTGAAAATAACATAATTAATTATTATTTAAAAAAAAGGGTAAAAATTAAATTTAAAGACCTCCTTCTTCCACCACACTCTTCACATGGTTTGTTTATGCAGGAGTTCACCAATATACAATAATATACGTTACTTGTTAGATATAAAAGCAAAAGCAAACAATATTTCATAACTTAATAGTGTGTTGAATAACATAGGCCTAAATTAAATAGAGTAGGATTCAAAACAGGTCTATCCACAGCTGGTTTTCACACATACGGGCACGTTCAGACTACACTCGTTTTAATTTAAAATTTAATTATGTAACACTTGGAATTGTTCTAAGTGTGTTACATAAACTTTATAAAATTTAAATAAATAGAAACATAGCTTTTCATCAAAACTCTTATAAAAATTCTAACCCTTAAAAAAGTTTATTAAACTTAAAAAAATTTAAGTTTTTTTACAAGATTCGCCTAAAAGCCAATTAAGCTGCTTAAAATTTTTTTTTAAAATTTAAAAAAAATATTTTTAAAATTTTAACGACTAATATCAAAAAATGGGAATTAATGTTTTTTGGTCTAGGATATGCCTATTTTTTATAAATTTTATTTAATCTAATAACAATTTGTAACTCAAATGCCACAGTGGGGTTCCTACAGACCCCCATTATAATAACTTTAAGAGTTTTGAAGCTATAAACTTTATTTACCTATATATTTAAAAAAATACTAGCCCTTTAACAATAAACTAATATAAATTATCATTAATGTAAAACGTAATTTTTATTTAGCACAAATTGGCAAAAAATCTGTAAAATAGGTTTTTTTTTATTATTCTAAATGAATCTTATAATTTAACTAAATGTATCTAACCGTGTTTAGGTCTAGTTGAGAATAGGATGCGGCTTATACAGATATAAAAATTTTGAATAAAATATGCCGTTTAAAAAAAAAATTTAACGCCTAAGGGCGCGTTCAGACTCGCTTTATTTTCTTAAAAAATTTTAAAAATTTTGAATTTTTTAAATTTTATTTTTTTTATAAAATTTTTTAAAAACTTTTCTTTCAGAAAAACTATTTTAACAAAAATTGGCGACATTTTGTAAAAAAGCGTTCATTTAAAATAATAAAATGAGTCTGAACGCTCCCTATTATCAAAAAATAAATGTTTTTTGGTCTAGAATAGGCCTAAAAAAAATTTTAAATTTCTTAATTTTTATTTACACTAGCCACTTTAATGTTAATCAAATGCGCTTTAATTTTTTTCAACTTTTTTTAACTAGCCGCAAGCATATTACGTTTAGATTCATAAAAAAATATTATTAACCTGCAATTAGCACTGTGGGGTGTTTATGGACCCCAGCACATCTTGAAACTTGAATATCTATCTTCAAAAATATGATATTTTATGGGCCAAATTTTTATAACTTTTTTCCTAAATATTTTAAAGAAGATAAAGCTTACAATATTTTTAAATTTTAACAAAACAAAAAAAAAATAGTTGAAAAAGTTTTCACAAAAGCCCTTTTTAATTTTTCTTGTTTTTCTAAAGTTCGAATTGATTATTAATAAAAAAACACTATTATTTAGCCCTTTAAAAAAAACCCGTTTCCTTTAAGTGTGAGTTTTTTAATAGAAAAGCCCCGTAAAAATTTTTCTTTAAGCTGGCTTTTTTTTTCTAGGCCTGGCCAAATCAATGGGTAGATCTAATTCATCATTCATACAGTTGATTTGTACCTCATTTTTAAAATCATCATTTAATGGCACATGGATTTGGGCCAAAATGCTCTAAAATATTGCTAATCATATTCAACGTTATATTTTGGGTATAATAAAATTTAAATTTGTCTTTTATAAGCTATTAAAACTATTTTTTATTGCTATGTACTACATATTTATCTCATATGGCTAGATATGTGGAGCTGGGATGCTTGCTTTAGGAATATATATTCTTGTGGCAAAAGAAAAACAAGTTTATCTTGATTTATTGGATTGGGCTAGCAACGACCCATTACTAAAATATGGGGCATATTTGCTCATTGGATCAGGATGTTTCATAATATTGGTTGGATTTCTTGGGTGTTGTGGAGCTATACAAGAAAACAGATGTATGCTTGGCATGGTAAGTTATTACATATATTTTTTATTCATAAGGGCAATAGATGTATTATTTATATTATATTTCTAGCATATGGAATTATTTTATATTAACAATAATTATATTAAATTTAAAAAATGATTTTTATAATTGTTGAATATTAAAAAAATTTAATTAACAAATGCAAAATCTATAAAAATAATTGAGAGGTATTATTATTTTAAATTCTTAAATTTTACAATATCTTAACAACTAGAATATATATTTGTGGCTTTTGCCAAATCAGTTTTTTGTACGTATATTTTAGACCATGTTCACTCAACCCTTACTTTTCTTATATTAATTTTTTGCAGCATTTAGTTTGTATACACATAATTTTTAATAAAAATAATGCCCATTTATTTGCACATTATGCTCCTTCATTGCATAACCATACCTAAAACCTATTAGTTTTATTTAACCTGAATTTTTTTTATAATATTTTATGTTTGCTAGACATTATTTGAACAACTGCTTTGATTAACTTTCGCAATATTTATTTGCATTAAAATTTCAAAATTGTTATATGGCCAATATTTTGGAAATAATATCCCATCAAAGTTATGGAATTGTTTGCATCATTCTTAAGCTTTGACTTATGAATTTTTTTTAATTTATATATCCCATCTATAAACATTAATCAAATGCATTTTTTACATGGCATGCCAAGATTTTAATGTTGAATGCATTAAAATAAATATGGATTGTATGCTGAATTTTAAGTCCAAATAAAATAAAATGTAATTTATTTTTAAACGTGACTAAAAAAATCTTATTAATTTTTTTAAACTTAATTAACATTGTTTTTGTGACAATTTGGTATAATTTGCAGCTGATAGAATAAAATGTAATGAAGTTTATCTAATTAAAATGTGTTCTATTTGCTCAAGTGGGTAATAAAATAATTTTAATAAAAATAATATTTATTTCGAATAATTACAGTGAATTTGAAAAAGATGATTTTCAAATGATTGTATCACATATGTTTGACAATGATCTTAAAATGACTTTACTTACTTTTTTATTTTAAAATGTTTAGTGCTTGCAACAGAAATTTTAATCTTTTTTAGGTTGCCATTATTATTAAATTTATAAACCAAATAGTATTTGCAGCTTCTGAGGGCCAACCCAGTTATACGACCGTTATAGCCCTGTGAGAAAAAGAAACCTATCCAAACAAACAGTGATTTTCGCATACAAACATTATTGACACTTTCCTCTTATCGTTTTTTTATCCCCATACATCATTAATAAATTTATGGGCTCATATTTATTTAATTCTTATTTATCAAACCCCCTTCTCCTCAACGCTTAATTTCCTCTGTATGTCGCTCATTGTCACATGCTCCTTATTCATGCTAAACCCACCCTTTCCCCATACCATTGCTTTAAATTCAATCAATATCTTTTCCTTATTAAGCAATAATTTTCAATGTTAAAAATTGATTTCGTTTGGACAACGGTTTAAAAATAATTTTTGAGTTTTAGGCTTTGAGGTTTATTTTTCTAAATGATACATAGGCGCACGCGCGCCTTGCCTGAGAATTTGGCAATAATTTCGCCATTAACATATGCAAGAAACACTATTTATTTTCTAAGTAGTTGTTTTCACGGGCCAAGATTGTCAAGGTCCTTCTGCCCGCACAAAAACGGCCCTGCCCTTCAACAGAAAATAACCTAATTGAAAATCCCACCCATTTTGAGATCGGGTTAGGTTATTAGGGTTTTTTCATGGTTAGCTTAAGGAAGTATATGGTTAGGGTAAAGTTGGCTTAGGTTAAGTTTTGGTTTGTGTTAGGGTTATGTTTGATGACATAAAAGCTAAACTTGTTTTTGGTTGACCTTTTTTTTTGTACAAGTTTGGTCTCTTCGTCAGACGGTCAGCTGATACTTACTAGGTCCGCCCGAATTGGTATATTTATCCTGAGGGTAAGTTCAAAGTTATGTTATATATTTATTTTTTTCCAAAAATTATTTAGAAATTTTTATTTTAGCAAAATTAATTTCTGTGCTCATAAATTGAATTGGCCTGTAAAAATGTATTTTTACGAATAATATATTTAGTTAAAATAAAACATAAACTTATTTAATTTTTGTCTATAGCACTAGGACAAAGAAATTGTTTGTAGCCTAAAAAATATGTCATGGAAAACAAATTATATTAATCTATTTTCAAGCATTTCGCTCGGGCACCCATTGGGCGGTAGTGTAATTTTTTATGTATTTCGTGATTATTAGTCCGAAATTATAATTGAAACTGGGTATCTTCTTATTTGAAGGTCAATTAAAGATACTAATTGAAAAGTTGATTTCCTAATTCCGTTTATAGAAAAAAAAAACTACAGCGACAGTCAAGTTGTATAGACAATAACATTGTTTCATTTTAATTCTATAATGTTAATAATTATTTAGGTCGTTTTTTTTATTATTAATTAAATTTTTTAAATAATATTTTCTTTTGTTTATTTAAATTATTGATACCTCCAGCTGTGACATCTTATCACACTTATACTGACTGAGTCAGTCAAGTCGCAATATAGTTTTTAATAGGATTATATAATTATTAATTTTTTTAACATTCAAAAACCTAATTTCCATTAACATTTTTATATTTCCAGTCGACATAAATAATAATTTGATGTGATTAACCGAATACTATGTGATTATGACGGTTATTAACCTCATTTCATTGGTTGAAAATAATTAAATCGATTAAAAGTTAATTTTGGGGTAAATCAGATGGTAAGAATAAATGCATGGCATACATAGGAAAAACACATGAAGCCGGCATTCTTGTAATTTTCTTTTTTTTTACACATTCTCCTGATTCAGGGTCACCTACGTGTAAAGTCTTAAATTTTAAGCTTAAAGTAGAAATCATAATTGGAACGGGAAAGCCCGTCCGACTCGAATTGAAATATAAGCCGAGCCTAAAAAGGAATACGGGTTAGGCCGATTTGTGTATTTTATTTTGCCTTATTTAAATATTGTACCAAAAACTTAAAATTATAAATTTCTTGTCACACGTTAAAAGTATTGCTTCTATAATCAGTATTATATTAAAAAAATAGCTTGTAATGCAAAGTTTTTGAGCTGTATTAGTAAATTCGGGCTGGGCTTATAATGAAATATAAGATTCGGGGCAAAGCCAAACCGCAGGTTCTTGCGGGCCGGACCCGGCTTAAGTTGATATGTTGGGTCTGTTGCGCCGCTATATACCAGTAGGGTTGAATTTTTGTCCAAAGATGAATTGATAAATTTTATAAATTTATTCCAAAAAAAAAACATTGGTTCAATGATGGAAATTTTTTTAAGCGTTAAATGTTTCAAGGAAATATGTTGAAATTATATATGCTATGTCTATGGATTTAGATAAAAATTTGATAAAATATCTAAATATACTCGGCGCAATCACACAATGTTTAATAAAATCTTATGGAAAACAATGGTTAATAATTTTCATTGGAAAAACAAATTTTTTTTGAAAGTTTCAAAAATATTAATGAATTCAGTTAGAAAATAGTTGCTACGATTATAATATTGTATGCCCTAAGTATTTATTACCCTCTCTGTTTCCCCAAGCTTTTATGTCTTTATGTATCGGTAATGTTTCTTTTAAACAATGATTTGTATTTAGACTTTTGTTAATATTGGCCGGAAGGTGTGTTTATTTATGTAAAAAGTTTCGGAAATTAGTTGTAAGATAAGAATTTGATCGAATGTTTTCCTAGAGGACTTTTGACCTTTTTTGAGGGTTTTCTCACGAGCTGCAATGTTTTAGAATAGCCCCAGAAGGTTCAGAAAAACTTGTTAACATTGTTTCCTATTAAAAGCGTAAGGTAGACTAAAAAAATCACTTTATTTTTTATGAAATTTGCTTTTGGAAATATTTGAATGTTGAATTTTACCGTTTATTTTAATTTTTTTGTAATAACCGATCTAAAACACACTGCGGATTCAAACCCGCCTAACTAGTTTAAGCCATCAATTAAGTTTTGCGATAGTCCCTCTGTTAAAATTGCTTAGGCAAAAGAGACTTTCATCATGCTTCCCGCCTACTTATCTTGATTATTTTTCACCCCAAAACTTTATTTTAAATCGTATACCGATGGCACGAAGTTTGCTGACAAGGGTACCAAACAACCTATGTATTTCCACAACCCGCTAATTTTGATTATTAGTGACAGAATAATTCCCGAGGGCTGAATAAAATATGACAGCAGTGGAACCAACCGCCGTGTTTTTATCACGAATTTTACCCAGCCTCGAACTATGGATTTTCGAGTTGGATTACCTATTGCAGGGCAGCCTTTTCCCGAGGAATCTATCTCCGCCTATCTTCGGTTTTCGATTTTCATTATTTACCGCCTTGGTACCTATTTCCAAACGGGATCGTTGACCTGCTGTGGAATTCGCCTACCCCAGTTTGTGACCCTAGAACTTAAAATATATCACTTAGCCTTTCTTTTGCCAAATAAGTGCGAATCTAGACTCATTCCCTAAAACACTAATCCATTCGGTTAAACCTGAACCAACGGAAATGTTTGATAATATATGCGAAAACCCTTAAAGGTGAGGACTGCTATAAGCAGGGCTGGGAAAAAAAACTAAATGGGCTTTTTTTCAACAAGTTTTTGGGTTTTTTTTTCCCAAATGCCCTTAAACTCGTGGGCGTGGAAAAAAAACCCCCCTTTTTTTTTAAAAAAAAAGGGGAAAAATTAAAAAAATCCCCTTAACTTAAAAAAAAAAAAAAAAAAAAAATTTAAAAAAAAAACAAAACATCAATCATAAATATTAAAATTTTAAATAAAAAAAAAAAATTTGGGGGGTTGGTTTTGTGTTTTTTTGTTTTTTTTTTTTTTTTTTTTCTTTTTTTTTTTTTTTTTTTTTTATTTTTTTTTTTTTTTTTTTTTTTTTTTTTTTTTTTTTTTTTTTTTATTGTATAATTTTTTTTTTTTTTTTTTTTGTACCTGCGAAGGGAAAGTTATGCCAAAAAATGAATTCGATATATCAAGAAAACAAGCTTGATGTGATCTAGCTGTTTCCAGCCGATTCTTCCTCATAGATACAACAAATCGACCTTGACTTAACCTGACTTTTTCCCGCTAACAATATTTTCGGGTTTATACACCAAGATGACATCTCGACCTAACCTGGGTTCAGCCGATATGGGTCAATACCGCAGAAAGCAGACCTTCACCCGAGTTGCCATTTTCCGGCTGATTCTACTCCTTGTTAGGCCAAGAAGAGCTTAGAAAATTTGTTCTTTTCAGACGATGAGCTAACCCTGCACTAACTATGTGTCCCGAAAAAAACGAGGCGTGCCAATACGCTTACAATAATAATAAAAAACCATGAACATTGTGTTGTCGGAGAAATTTAAAACGGAGGAAAAAAAACGTTAACGGATGACTACTTGCCTTAAATTCAAAAATAGCCCTCCATGATCTGGATATGGCGAACAAATTATTAAGACAACCTTTACAACTACATGAAGATACAGATCTGGCAGTCGTCGCTAAAGACCTAGCAAATTTACGTTTTGCAGCGCTTTTTATTAATACCACATTCCACGACTCTTCCCAACGAGTTTTAACCGATGTAAAATCCGTTAGAGGAATCGCGCTCATTAGAATGTCATGATCAGAATCTTTTTAAATCATATTTTTCGAGAAAAAAATGAATGGGCTTTGAACGCGCCCCTACGGCGTTTAATATTACGTTGGGGCTTGGGTTAAAGGTTTGCATATTAAATTTCTTAATTTTAGGCATATATAAACTACTTTATAGTAATAGCTTTATTTGCTAAAAAAATATAGAATTTTATCTAAGATTCACTGTTAAGTAAATTTGTCTATATATACCATCGCGAAAATAATGTAATCGCTGTTACAAATACAAGTATTTAAATCGGACGCCAATTATTAAACAGCTGGTTAAATACGTGTGAAGCCATTAACCTCTAATTATGTAATATATGGCAAAACTTTGTGTAAGTTATAATTTTATATCTACTTTTTTTATTCCTATTAATTATATTTAGTTATATACTTATTACCCTTACCTTGTGAAAAATGTGTTATTTGCAGCAATTTATATTTTTACCTGTCCCCTATATAACAGTTTATTCCATTATAGCCAAGGATTGGAACTAGTTCCAGAACTCGGAACTCGGAACTCGAAGAACTCGTCTTTTTTTTGAAATGGAACTCGGAACTCGGAATTAAGTACCAGGGTACAGGAACTCGTGGAACTCGAGTTCCGCTCGAGTTCCTTCGCGATTTATTTCAAATACCTATAATTCAAACTTTTTTAATTGAATAAAAACGCATTAAAATTAATATTTTTCAAAAAATATATAAAATTTGAATAAAAAAACCTCATTTATTGTTTAAATTATTATTTGATTGCACACAAGCCTTCTAAAATTATATTTGTTAACGTAACATTTTGTTCATACATTCATAAATTTTCCTGCATTTTTAAGTTTTCAAGTTTTTGAATAAATTCTGGCATACCATGAAATTCAGCGGAATTTATAAATTTTATGAACCTCAACTTGTTAATGATCAATATCAATGTTCTTTGTGCAAGTCGTCAAATAAAACAACCTATATAACGATAATTAATTCTATTTAATATTTTAAGAAATTTACTTCCAACCTTAAAAAACACGTAAAGTGTGTACATAAAGCAGAATATGAAAAGTTTTTAACTGTTACAGAAAGAAAAGAAAAATCCAAAATTACAACTCAAACCAATTTAAGCAGACAAAAATCTTTAATAACTCCGTGCATCCATGTATGGAAGATTGCGTGGAGTTGGTTACTGTTCATGGCAGACCATTTGAACTATTTTCAGATGATGCCATGATAAGAATCATAAACAAAGCAAGCCCATCAGGAACTAATTTTAAACAGATTAATCCAAGTAATGTTAGAAATGAAGTTGAAGAAAAGGCCAAATATATGCGAACAACTTTAATTGATGATATCAAACATAAAATACTAGGCATAAAATTTGATTTTGCAAGTGTTGCAAACAGATCCTTCTATGATAAATTAATTTTCACATTTAACTTTTGTACATTTTAATATAAATATTTAATTATTTTTAAATTTTAAAATTATTTAGTTATACAAACTAAAAATTAAGACAAATTAGCCAAAACCAGTTTTTTAAGAATGTATTAATTTAAAAATTCTAAAATATTTATAATTTTGTTTTATTAATTTTTATAAGGCAAGTCATTTTTTTATTTTCTAAAATAACCTAGATATTAACTTTTAAAAATTAAATAAAATCATTTTTATGAACATTGTTTACATTTTCTCATATAAGTACAAAACAAGATTAATTAACCAATGCATTTAAAAAGTAGATAAAGTTTAATCAGATAATGAGGAAAAGAGAAAATATGTTTAATAAGCTTTTAAAAAGTTAAATTTAATTGTGATTTTGGCTACTTAGTGTAAAACTTTTTATGCAATTTTTTTAAATAAATTTACTTTTAGCTATAAATTGCCAATACATACATATGGATAAAATTCAAGCCCGAGTGCTGGAATGCAAAGAGGTCTATGACCAGCATAATGCAGTTAATATTTCCAAATGGCTTAAAGATTTTAAACTACAATATAATGAAAACTCAAATATTATCGATAACTTCAGACACTGCCCGTAATATGAAAGCTGGAATAAAGAATTTTATGGAGCTTGAAACAAGTGAAGATGACATCTTTGACCCATTAGAAGGAATGTTACAAGATGAAGATGATTTAAATTTTATAAAGGATTCTTACGAGGTTTTTGAAATATATGATTTCAACTCATCAATCATCATTGATCTCAACTGTGCTGCACACGTGGTTCAATTAGCAGTTATTTCATTTCTAGTCAGCACACCTGAAATAATTTTGGCAATTAAGGTAGCAAGACAATTGGCTACTAAGCTTAAAAGGCCTATTTTATCAGCAATGTTAAAATCTCAAAATCTTCTTCAATCAATACTTATGCATCAGGTGAGATGGAATTGGACTTATACCTGCATTGAAAGATTGCTCAAACTACGACCGTTTCTTGATAATCACAAAAATATTTTAAATGAGTTGGAAGTTTCCAATGATATTTGGCATATGTTTCAAAGATTAGTCGAAACACTAAGCCCAGCCGCAATTTTAACGAAACACCTTCAGGCACAAACTTTAGAAATCTGCAATTTTTTTACAAAATACTATTTCTGCAAAGCCGTGTTAAAGACCCATTCAACCGACTTTTCTTTATCCCTTTTGCATTTTATTGAACAAAGAGAATCCCAGCTTTTAGATAATGACATAGTCAATTGTGGGCTGTTTTTAGATGAAAGATTCTACTTTAAGTTAAATAATAATAAATGCGAAAAAGCCAAAAAGTTTCTGAAAATAGTTCAATCAAAAGCATTATCTCTTCAAAGAAATGATTCAGTAAATCACGAGGAAGAAATTATTTTAGAATCTTCTGGAAATATGTCAGATCAATTTTCATTATTAAAGGAGGTCTTAAGAGACGAAAAAACATTTTATAAACACGATGACTCAACTGCCCCTCTAATATATGAGCAATTAGATATAGAAATTTTAAAATACGAAAATTTACCGAGGTTTAAGGCGGACGAAAATATTAACCGAGGTGAGTGTTGAAAGATTATTTTCCTATTTAAGCTTTATTTTAGATTCCCAAAGGAATCGACTTAAGGATGATATTTTGAATGATATTCTTTTTGTTGGAATGAATTTTAAGCTAGATAAATAAATGTTTCCATTTTATATAGTTTAATAAATTATATGTGCAATGTCAATAAATTATATGTGCAATGTGTAATATATCTTTTTTATCTGTCTAGTAATTGTTTAATTATAAAAATAAAAAAATGGAACTCGAGTTCCGATATTTGGGAACTCGTCGGTACTTCCAAGAACTTAGTTCCAGCTCTTTCAAAAATTATCCTAAGAACTCGGAACTTAGTACCAGCTTTAATAAGTTCCAATCCTTGATTATAGCTCTTCGAACGGCATTTATCATTTTTCCACCTTGGGATAAAATTTTTAACTCTCGCTTTTGTTGTATTGCCTCCTTATCGCCTTTATCCAACACAAAAAATTGTGATAATAGCTTAAGAAATGGCATAGAGCTGTTAATAAGGTGGAAATTTTCCAGGAATTTTGCGTTGATGATAGTTGTTTCTTCCTTATTTTTTGGTTTCTGCTGCATCATTTGGTATATTTTTTTTTACATAGCATTATAATAATAATAATCCAATATTATCACTATACATTACAAATAACAATTTCATCTATTAGCATACTTTTTCCATTGTCAAAAAAATTAGTTGATACACCTTGTATAATACACAATACTGTAGTCGGTCTAATTTGTCGACTATTGCTTTTATTAGATATAGCCTTCAAAAGAGTTTGAATAAATCTTTTTAAGAGGTGTGGATATTTATGTTCATCGAATTTTAAGTTTTCTCAAATATAATTTATATCTAAAGCGCCTTAATGTAATTGTTATAAAATGAATAGGTAATATATAAATATTTACCTGTTTTTTGCATTCGTTGACTTGTTTGTTTAATTATGCGTAGCACGTTTACACACTTCGTAGCTCCTTTTTTTGCGCTCTAAATTTTTTTGACTCTTTTAATAAAAACTCGTGAAAAGGAACAGGGAGCTTGAATTTGTTAAGCTGTCAATTTTGACAATTTAACTTTATATTCAAAACATTGTATTTACCCAAAAATAATTCAGTTTGAATTTTCAGGATTAATTTTTATTGCCGCTGTATATATCGAAAGCTATTCTCGTTATTTTAGGTCGCTTTCAGACCTCATTCAAATTTCGAAAATTTTTTATTTCCAATGGTTAAATGTTAAAAAAATTTTTAAGGGTTAATTTCAGGCCCGATTCTAGCTTTTCCACTTGGGGGGGGGGGGGCAAAAAAACTCGGGGGGGGGAGGGGGAAGCAAAAATTTTTTTGGCAAAAAATATACATGTACAACAAGGATCCATGTTCAAAATTTATTTTTAGAAAATTAATAGTAATTCATTATATCCATAAAATAAAAAAAATGATTGCGTTTATTAATTGGATATTATTAAAATTAATTGTTTTCACTAATATTAATTGCTAATAAGATATGAGATTGGAAATTAATTGTAAGTATAATTTTATCATTTTGTATCAATGCACATGAAAAATAAAAATATGATATATATAAATGATAAAAATGAATTATAAAAACTTTGGATTTTAGAAAATGAATAGTAAAATAAGATTGATTAACATAAAATCAAATTGTATATGCTAATTTGGAAAAATATATATGAAAAAACACTGGTTATATATAACTAGTAATTAATATTAGGGTAAAAAATTAACAAAACATGAACATAAACGTTAAATGCGCATAAAAAAATTGCAACCATATCTTAAAATAGTAAGCATTAATTAGCTGACTATGAGCAGTGTATTGTATTAATCTAACAGTATTATGCTAGAGGTTGTTTTGATTAAATTATAAAATTCATTAAAATTTAACGCCCCAGTTAATGATTTTTCGTGTCCTAGAAGAACCAAATCACCTTTACGCAAGTCTCTACTTGCCAGTTAGAAGTTATTATTCTTCTTAAAGAAGAAAATGTGGCTTCACAACTCGACGTTGAAGAGCCAAATAACAAACTTATAGATGAATTTTAGAATAGGAAACGCATCTTTGTAATCATATAAAAATTTAACAAAATCATTAGTAACACATTCTTTGTAATTATTAAGTTTTCTTATTAAAAATTTTTTGGCTATGTCAATTTCTTTAGATAATGAATTTTTATCAATATTACTTATTTTTAAAAGAGGCTCTAATTTATTTATATCTAAAAAAAAGGATAATCAAATTTGTAAAGGAAATTTAAAGATTCTAAAAAAATATTTTCGGTAAAAAAACTATAAAGAATCAATAATATTAAAATAATTACTTTTTAATTCATCATTAATATTTAAATTATTCTTAAACTAATGGTAAATAAATAAAAATCAGAAAAATCTTTAGGTTTAGTTTTTGTTTTATCCATAGATAAATTATTGTCATTTAAACAAATATAATATATATCAAAACAGTTTTTAAATAAATCTGTGTATTTGTATTTCTAACAAACAATGGTGTATTAAATCAAAAGTTTTAGAAACATAAATCGTTTTGCATTGAAATTGATCATTAATCATTTTTAATAAATAAAATAATAATGATAAATACAAAAAAATAAATTGGTGGCTATAAATATAAAAAAAACCGACGCTTCGACCCTGTGACCTAAAGATATGGAAACTTTTTTATTTAAGAGTGTTTTATATTTTTATGTAATTTAAAAAAAAACAATGACGTCTTAGTGACCACACGATGGGGCAACGCCAGGGTATGGTCCCGCATTCACTAACTTCCTTGATTGCCTCATGTTTAAAAAATTTATGAAGGGAAGAAAAAATATCAAAAAAATCCCCTTCACTTAAATTTCAAGACAATCTTCTACAACAAGATGCAATCGGTGGTTAAAGCAGTGAATATACGGGACATGGTGTCCAGCTATTTTGCTTCGAAAATACTAATACACCACCTTTTTCCCCGGACATTACCTCCATCGTAGCATTGTGCGATCAAGTTATTTGGTTCTAGATTATATTGTAACAAAAGATTGTCGACAAGTGAGGAAATTTCTTTGGCATCAGATTTAAGAATTGCTTTCACAAATATACAGCTTTCTGTAACATCATATTTTTCTATATATCTAATAACAACAGAAATAATTTCTGTGTTAGTTTGATCTCTCTAGCGGATGAGAAGTGTTGATGAATGAAAACACTTTTAAAAAAAGTAAATATTTTTTAAATAATATTTTTAGATATTTTTGGCGGAGCAAATTTAAATATATTGTGGTAGAAAAAATAAAATTTATACGTATTTGGGGGGGGGGGGGGGGGGCAACTTCAATTTTTTTGGGGGGGGGGCAATGCCCCCCAAAATGTGCCTGTTTAATTTCTAAGAGCGTTGAAATAGTTATCAACTATGGTTATGTAAATTTAGATGTAAATCAATCAAGGTTTTTAAATATACTTAGAGCAACTGCTCCTAGTGTTAGATATTGTAAAAACAAAGGTTTGCAATTTTCGTTATTTTAAAATTTTTTGTAAAAACGAATAAATTTTGAACGCGCCCTTCATAAAAAAAATTTTTTTTGTGTCGTTATTTTTAAATTTAACAATAAATTGCTACTCTAATGTTTTTGTTACTATATAGAAAAATTAATGATTATTATTATCCAAAAATTAATTTTTACTAATAGGCGTGTCTTGTTTTATTTCGGTTTTTCGGGTAAATGAAAACATTGCTTTCATTTTACAAAGGTCAACAAATTTTTGAAAGTTATGAGCTTACAAAGACCAAATCTGCCATTGGGACTTTCAGATCCTTTTACTGTTTTTTAACTTTGTAAGTCAGCTGACTATTAAATTTAAAAAAAAATGTTAAAAAAACAAAAAAGATTTAAAAATAAAGATAAATTGATTTTTTTTAATATACATTCACAACAGCTATACTGTTTAACTCCTCAAACTTTAAATAATATTTCTTTATATACCAAAATATATTATATCCACCTAAGGGTTGGGATGCCAAATAACCTGTATTGTCTAAATGTTGATGTAAAAGCTTAATCTTTAAAATTTTATTTCTCATTATTTGAAATAAATAATATATGTAATTTTAATGTGAAAAAAAATTCTTGATTTTTTTTCTTTAGGGTTCAGTCGCAAAATCTGCCAATATTGTCAAAAATGGCCTTTTTTATAAGGACATTATCCACCTAAGGGTTGGGATGCCAAATAACCTGTACTAAATGTTGATGTAAAAGCTTAATCTTTAAAATTTTATTTCTCGTTATTTGAGATAAATAATATATGAAATTTTAATGTGAAAAAAAATTCTTTATTTTTTTGTCTTTAGGGTTGAGTCGCAAAATCTGCCAATATTGTCAAAAATGGCCTTTTTTATAAGGACATAGCAGTAGCCGAAGGCGAAAGAAACTTTGGAAAACCGAAAATATATATGAGATAAGGCCATCATGGGGATCCTTTCATTTCTGTACCAAAAATTCTTTTTCCTGACATTGGTATATGTCGACTGTCGTGCCGAGTTTACAAAATTTTATTTATTTTTAATCAATCACGCAAAAAACATTGAATGAATAAAAACCAAAAAATTAAATATAATTTTCTTTTGTACACAATAAATAAATAATGTTTAATCCGATGGTTCCTTTTTTATGCCTTCTTTGTGTTCAGTAGCTAGCTCTTCGTTTACTTCCCGGCGTCTATAACAGCGGCTTTTCTTTGTTTTTTCCCCTAGCCTTTCTTTTGCATGGGGCCGAATTGATATTTTTTTTTCCCTTTATAAATTTTTTCAACATAATGCAATCAAGGAAGTCAGTGAATGCGGGACCATACCCCGGCTGTTGTCCCATCGGTGGTGTGGTCTCTACGACGCCATTGTTTTTTTTGAATAACATAAAAATATTAAATATTTTTTAAATTAGAAATAAAAAAGTTTTTATATTTCAGGTCACAGGGCCGAAGCGTCGGGGTTTTGACCATATTAATAATTAATTTATTTTTTTGTATATATCATTTGAAAAACTATTTTATTTATTAAAAATAATTAATGATCAATTTTAATGCAAAACCATTTATATTTCTAAAACTTCTAATTTTACCATTGTTTGTTATTAAACAATTGAGAAATACAAATACATTTACAGATTTATTTAAAAATTGTTTTGATATATATAATACTTTTTTAGATGACAATAATTTATTTATATATAAAATAAAACCAAACCTAAAGATTTTTCTGATTTTTATTTATTTTCTATTCATAAGTTTGAGAATAATTTAAATATTAATGATAGATTAAAAAGTATTTATTTTAATATTATTTATTTATTTATTTATTTATTGATTCTTTTAATAATAGATATTTCACCGATAATATTTATTTAGAATCTTTAGATTCCCTTTATAAATTTGATTATACTTTTTTTAGATATATATAAATTAGAGCCTCTTTTAAAAATAAGTAATATTAATAAAAATTCATTATGTAAAGAAATTGACGTAGCAAAAATTTTTTTAATAAAAAACACAATAATTACAAAGAATGTGTTACTAATGATTTTGTATTTTTATATGATTACAAGATGCGTTTTCATTTAACATTTTTTCTATAAGTTTGTTATTTGGCTCTTCAACGTCGAGTTGTGAGGCCACATTTTTAATAATAAAATGTTTAAACATGGATTTAATTGGTAGACATGTATATTTTTTGCCGTGACCGACGGTCACGGGTAATTCTGCCGCCAAAAAAAATTTTCTGCCCCCCCCCCCCTCCCCAAATTGGAAAAGCTAGAATCGGGCCTGTTTGATATTGCAGGCAGGTCAAATGGTAACATTTTTTTGTTCTCATTAAATTGTCAACTCCTTATCTTAAATGGGCCAGACCCATATCCAATGGCTGCATTCTACGAGTTGAGTGAGTAAATGCTTTTGAATATCTAAAAAGTTTTGATTATTTAGGTATAAAAATTTTGCTGATAATGGTTTTAGAATATATAATTTATATATTTATAATCAATTTTATCATATCAATCAATTACCAAACCTTTTGAAACATCAAGGCTCATAATTATCCCAGACTCATAATTGCCCCGGTCTCCCCTCTTTAATGTTTTGTTCGTATTCCTTATGATTACCCAACCTTGACAAAATATCTGCCGTATTATTTCTTGAACCATTCCTATATACTTGTTCAATGTCAAAACCACTAACCGTTACCAGATATTGTTGTAATCTGTTTGTAAACACCATTTCATAATAAATTTTAGCTAATAATCCTATCAATTTATGATTAGTAAAAAACGATAACATGCCTACCCAAATTACGATATTTCGTGATTCCTTAGACTACTGCTAATGCTTCTCGTTCCATAAACGAATATCTACGTACATTTTGTAACTTTTCTAGAAAAATACACTATTGGCCGTTCTACATTATCAATTATCTGTGATAAAACTCCACCTACCTTCTAAAGAAGCATCGATTGGCTCTAACGAGACCGTGTTTATGACATCGAGCTAACAATTAATTGCAAATGGTATCCCCTTTTCCACTGCGTCTTTACTCCACACTACACCTTTATATACTATTAAACACTAATTACTATAACAATGAAGCGACCGCTATTCTGGTCTCTTTATTATGATCGTTAAGAAATACTTCTATAGTGGGGTTGACAGCTTAATGAGAACAAAATAAAATGTTACTATCTATGACCTGCGTGCAATATCATGAGTGATGCACTTTGTAGAGCATGCTCAATTAAGAACATACAAAATTCATTTCTTACATGTGGAAATTATCCATTCATTCCGGTAAAATTTAATAATGAAGCTACTCCTTTATCAATTTAAATTAATGATGAAACACTAGCAGCATCAGTTAATCCGGAAAAATGCCCATAAACTTTCCATCAAAATTTACCAAATCCTTTCCAGAATATTAACTTCGTCCCTTGCAAAAGGGAGGCTAGAATAAATTAAAGGGGCAAAAAAGCCCTGCCTAGTACTAAAATAAGGCAAATAAAGAAGGAAAATTTTGAAATTAAAAAATAAATTTGCATTGTGTGCAAAGAAAACTACTGAATTCAAGAAAGATTGGATTCAGTGTAGAAATTGTAGATATTGGGCACATGCATTATGTGTTCAAAATGATCCTTATTATTTATGTAATAATTGTTAAAAAATAAAATAAATATTTTAAATGCTACAGGCTTATTTTAAACTTTTTTATTTATATAAGCTGTGGTTAAAATTAGTTTTGAAATGGAAACCGGTATATTTAATAAAGCTTATGGGTTTTTTTTATATAATTTAATACTATTTTACTTACTAAGACAGCAAAAATTCTTTTTTGGGATAGTTGGAAACCATTTTGGTCATTTTATTCAAGATTGTGCCCTCAAATACGGCAGGCTCAAAATTACCCACCATAGAGTTCAAAATTACACGACGCGCACCCCACTGGTACACTTAGTTTTTTTTAATATAAATTTTTTTAAAAGGTTTGATAAAAACATGCTTGATATATATTAAAGATATAAGTTTTTACTTTTGAAGGCTGAAAAAAGTTTTTGAAAATACCTTCTAGTTTTTTTTTGCAATTGGTGCATGAATTTTAGGTCACAATTCCCCCGGTCTCCTCTACATGTTTAGACGTTATCGCGTTTTTAAGCTTTAAAAATCTTTGGTCATGTATTTCCGCCCAATCAAAAGGCATTTTGTTTTTAAATAGATCATTTAAGCCATTATTTTACCTGCAATGAACTTGCAATAATAACCTATGGCACCCAAGAACGGCTTTAATGTTTTAACATCTTTAGGTCTTGTCAGATTATTGATAGTTTCAACAACTAATTTAAATTCATAATTGCCAACCAAAACTTAAATACTTGGCTTGCTTAACCCCAAACACACATTTTTCTAAGTTAGCCTTTAAGCCGTTTTCTTTAAAATGATGCAGCACCGATTGTAAATGTCCTTTATGTTCTTCCATACTCTTAGATTTGCAATCGAAACATCATCCAAATAAAAAAAAGTATTAGTCAAATGACCAAAAAGCATAGCCATCGTCTTTTGAAAAACCTGCGACGTATTGCTGAGCCCAAACGGTAACCTCGCGAACATATACAAACCTTTATGCGAATTTAAGACCAATTGTTTTTAAGCATCGGTTATATTAGGCAATTGCCAGTACGCATTCGAAAGTCAATTTTAGAGAATACCATGAGACCTTGTAATTTAGCTAGTATGTCTTCCATAATTAGCAGCTGAAAATTAACAAATAAATTCAGGGGTTAAGCGTAACTCTTTCAGCGCATAATCTTAGCTGATTATTAGTTTTTTTACCAGGGACTAAGGTGTACACCCCAATGTCAACCCATTTATCCAATTCTTTATCCACCGCCTCTACCCATGCTTATGGTACTCTGCGCGCTTTACTAAATTTAGGCCCTATCTTTTAATTTTAAATTAATTTCGTATTTAATTTTATATTTAAACAATATTGGAAACGTGCGATGAAAATTTTATTTTACCCTTTGAGCCTCGAGGTTGCCAGGGTTTCAATCTTGACATTTTTATAAATTTGTACCTAGGGGGAATTTTGGAACGCAAAAAATTAAAAAATCATTATTATTCTTTAGAATTCTTTGAATATTATATTTTTTATAAATTATATATAAATATAACCTAAGTTTTTTTGTGCTCCGATCTACAAGATCAACAATTTTTTTTAATTAATAATTGGCTCCTTAAATCGTCATATAAACGAAATTTCGATTTTTTAATCACTAGTTGACTCCTTATTTTAAGTTTCAACAATATATGCCTTATTTCAACAATATATGCCTTAAAACATGTATTTTTTGGTTTTGCAATATATTTTTAAAAAATCTCTTAAAGATTTTACCTGCGCTTTTAGTATTACTTGTTTATTATGTGTCCTTTACGGTACCTTTACCTTAAGTCGCTAGAACGCACCCTTTTAATTATGCCTAAATGATTCATCTCTTTATTTAATAAAAAAATTTAATGATAAAACCCCTCCAGTTATGTTATAGAATAACTAATTCTACCTGAATAATCTTATGAACAAAAATAATCTGTTATAACACAGATTGACAAAAATTAATTTATGAAAATAGATATGACACTGGGGCAAAATTACCCTTATATGGCTTTATCTCATATATTTTTTGTTGTTCGGCTATTATCATAGGTACATATGGAAAAAATGGTCAATTGACTGAATTGACTAATTTAGCGACTTCGATTACCTAAAGGAAAAAACTTAAAAAAAAATCTCTTTGCATATTAAAATCACTTGTATCTTATATTTTTTATCTTAAATAATTAAATAAAATTTTAAAGTAAAGCTTTTACATCAATATGTAGGTTATACTGAATATTTGGCACCCCAACCTAATAGGACACGATATATTATCGGTTTTGAAATTAAAATTTATTTGAAGAAGTTTAAATTTAATAGTTTAACTGTTTTTGAGGAAAGAAAATTTTATTTTTGTTTTAAAGTCTTTTTTGTTTTAGCATTTTTTTTTACTTTTTAATGTTTATAGCTGACTTACAGAGTATTTAGAAAAAATGTAAAGTGTGAAAATCTCTAAGATGGCAGGTCTGGTCTCTGAAGTTATTGTAGGTCTCAAATATTTGTTGACCCATGTTATCGATATTATATAGAGTGTAAAAGACCCTTCATCGGGCTGGCTTTCGGGTACTAACTTTGATCTCTAATTTTAATTAATTGCTATTTCAGTTTTTTCAAATAAACAAATGTTTTACATTTAAATATCTTATTTTTTTTAAGAATCGTTTTTGTAATTAGGCGAGCTTTATTACATTTCACGCATTTTTAATAAACAATTAATAGGACATCGCCTATAGTCAAATGCAGTCATTTACTTTAAATTTTACAAAATACTCAAATATTTACTCCCTTAATAAGTGGCGCCATGGCTTAGTTGGTTAAAGCGCCTGTCTTGTAAACAGGAGATCCCGAGTTCGAATCTCGGTGGTGCCTTTTTTTTGAATTTTTTTATAAGTATGATTGGCATTAGACTTCACTGTGCCATAATGTTCTGGCGCCCGACATATGTCTTAACTTAGGCTTGATCTGGTCCAAAGTTTTCATTCCCGGCCTGGCATCACCTGGAAATTTTATATTGCAAGTTATGCCTGAATTACTTTACTAATGAATTTCTTTATCCTAGATACTATGTTATTTCTAGTGGTAAATTACACAATATTTGATATTATTTATGGCAAAAAACTGAAATTTTTTAAGTTACAAGCATTAAGCGTTACTGATTTTTAACATTGTTTAACAATATAAACATATTTTCACAAAAATATGAGTTAGCGGAAAGCAATTTTTTGATTTTTTAATTAAAATCAAACGAACATTTTGGTTTTCTAATAGACAATTTCTAGCATCTAAGATTTTTATAATACCTATGTAAAGTAAATATTATTATGGATGGAAAGGAAATGTTTATTTATATTTACCCTTTTAACATTTACCCTTCGGAAACTCATATGGATAGGGGACGTAACTAAAAAAGTTGCTCAATAGCAATATAAACATTATTTAATCGTTTTTATGCATATTTGACCTTTATATTTTATCTTAGGTGGCTTTTATAAATAAATTTTTGTCAGATTTTATTCACATTCAAAAACATTCACACATTTAGTACTAAAACATTTTTCCTACAATTTAACTGAAGCAGTAATTCCTTCTTGACAAACTTTGAGGCCCACCCCTTAGATGGTTTCATTCCAATACGCTAAACACTTCATAAAAATTATTCGCGAATCAGCTTAGCTAACTAAAAGCCAGGAAATTATATCTGTCCGGCATTCGCCATGGCTTAGCTGGTTAAAGCGCCTGTCTAGTAAACAGGAGATCCCGAGTATGAATCTCGGTGGTGCCTTTTTTTATATGCCTTCGATGAATCCGCCTTATTTTTATTTCACCTCCAGTTTAGTAGATGATTTTAAAATCCAAAATCGTCTTTTTATTAAGTGCGTATTTTATAAACAAAATGCTAGACATTTTATTTTGGCATTGAAATATATATCAAGGCTAACCTATTAAAATAAGGTAGCATTGCCAAGAAAGCTCATATCACATTTGGGCAAATCGAACAATAAATGTATTTTAATTTTTTGTTTGCACATTTATTACAGCAACGGAGAATAAATTTGTGATTTAATTTAAACCATGTGCACAGCATAATTGACTGGATGCCCAAAAAACAACGATGGGTTTTCTTAAAGGTGTGTATAAAATATTAGTATCAATCTAAATAACTACCAGGTCCCTTCCTCGGGCATTACTATTATATAGGCCAAATTTATTTTTGATTTTGGGCATATTTTTACACGAATAAAGGTGCATGTTCGCTGTCTTAAATTTTTATAAATACAAAAGGTAGTTTTTTATAATTATAATTTTCTGGGGCAAATTGGTTAATAGGTGGTTATTATGTTAAAATTTATCAAATAGACATCTAATTTAATAATTATTAATTTCTAAACCAAAATCGTGTGACTTTATTTGTTAGGGTTTTTTTATTCAATAAGGATCACCCTTTGAAATAATGAGGTACCCCTTATTTAAGTTCTCCTGACAAAAAATGGGAAAAAACATATCCTTCTCCAATAATACATTTAATTTTAATTATTTTCTTAAATCTCAGGAGCATGAATATAACATGACATCTTTAATTTACTAAAACAAGTGGCGCCATGGCTTAGTTGGTTAAAGCGCCTGTCTAGTAAACAGGAGATCCCGAGTTCGAATCTCGGTGGTGCCTTTTTTTAATTTTTATTTACCCAAAAATGTTGGGTAGGTCTTTTTTAGTATCTTTGTTGGGTCAACAATCCATTGTGGCGCCATGGCTTAGTTGGTTAAAGCGCCTGTCTTGTAAACAGGAGATCCTGAGTTCGAATCTCAGTGGCGCCAATTTTTTTTTACGACTATTTTAACCCATTTAAAATTGCTTTATATCGCATATGTTGCAACACCTTGTTGCCGAAATCGAGCATTTGTATACCTTTGTTATGAATAACATTATATTTATTGTTTTCATTTCATAAATTCATTATATTTTCAGTACTTCCTCCTACTTCTCGTGATTCTTGCAGCTCAAATAACAATTGGAGTCCTTGCAGCTATCTACAGAAACGAAGTATATTGAAATTAATTTATACGGTTCAGAAATAAACTAAAAATTTTTGAAACCCTTTTAAAATTTAATTTGTATAATAAGCGTGACTAGTCTTGTGTACAAATTTCATTTAAAAATTTAATATTTATTAACCATAGTTTAATCAAGTAATGCATTAATTATACTTGTCAATAACTACCTTATATTATTACGTAACATTTAATGATTCTCTCAAGACATACATGCGTTCTTTTGATTATGACAAATAAAAATACAATCATGCTCCTTGCTATCTCTTAAATATCGGATATACATTAGCCATATTTCTTTGAATAAGATAAATGAATCTGTTTAACACCTGAAGTGAAATATATTTTTAAATGTAAAATAGTCTAGTATGAAATTTTTGTTTATCTTAAGTCATGATTAATGATTATTATGCATTAGAGTCTGTTTTAATCTTTTTCTGGAAATTATGCAATTTTTGCAGCAATTAACGAGGTCGTCTTTAAATGCTTGTTCTTTCGCTTATTAATTTTGTAGAGTTAGTTTATGAGATGTCTGCCAATAAAATTGTAAAAAGATAGCTTCTTTAAATACAATATTTTTGTGGTTTTTTGTTTTAACGGTCTTTCAGGGTGCAGCATTAGAGTGAATTTTAAGCCAGGGGCGAGGTTTTTACCTACTCAATCTGATACCCTCCCTTATTGCAAAAATTTATATATGACCTTTTTTATTTGCTTCCTTAACCTGGCATTTTCTGAGCGACAATTTGTTGCCAAAAGTAACGATAATTTATAGATTTTGCTTATAAATTGTTGGAGCCACTCTATATTTGGCGTAATTATTTTAGTTCAGGCCAAAATTATATTCAATAAAAATTGCTTATTCAAAAAAGAACTTAAAATATTTTGCTTGTCAAGTGACTTAAACTGTTATTAATACAAAAGTTGAAAATATTTTTCTATATATCATTATTCCAATACATTGTATATTTTACATGGGCATGGCCTAACTTCATTCCAAAAAAAAGATCGTTTTTTATGCCAGTTTTATAAGCAATTTTTCGTCGTCCTACAAGTTTTCTTTCAACCATAAAATTAAAAAACTACTACATTTTATATTTCCTTATATATTTAAATGAATCGATTAATTTTTGTCAAAATTTCAAAATTAGTTTTTTTTGAGCGGCCAATCCAGTTATGTCTTTTGAAATTTATATTAATACAAATTTTTATGATGCGAACATTTTAAATTAACTTGTCTACAATTTTTATATATATTTATTTCAAAAATAAAAGGTATTTTAAATATGTGGTACATTTTATGATATTAAAATATATTCATTGCTTAACAGATAAAAGACAAAGTTACCACTGGGATTAGGGAGAAGATTCGTCAATATTATGGAGCTGATGACGGGAAAAATACAATTTCCCGAACTATGGATTATTTGCACGTTTTGGTATATATATAATTTGTTTGTAAAATCTACTTGTTTTTCAATATTCTTAGAGTAATATTAACTACCGGCTGCGGCATATTAAAAAAATAAAGAAAGTTAATCAAAGTCTAGGCTGTTTGCCAAAATATTCATTCATAATAAATTTTACTTGATATATATTGAAATTAGGTTTTTTTTCAATTAATAATTATATAGCCAATGTAATTCTTTCATGTTATTTCCATATCTCTTGACCTTTAATACTAATATAATGGAATTTGCACAAAATTTATTTTGACATTTAGGCCACGTGTTGTGGTATATACGGACCGAGCGATTTTCGAAACACTCCGTGGTCCCTTTCTAATCCAAGTTGGAAGCAGCCCCAAACATGTTGTGTAATGCAGAAACGGGATATCGATGACTTTGTCATAGCTGATATCGCTAATTGTCGGGCCCAGGTTCAGGGATACGTTTACCTTAAGGTACTTGTTTGATTTATTACACAGTTCAACAAATTTTTTAGAGTCATGAGCTTACCCTATAGACCAGGTCTGCTATCGGAATCTTTAACTTACCGTTTTTTTAATCAAACTTTGAAAGCCAGCTATAAACATTTTTTAAATTTTGGGGAAATGGATTTAAAAAACAAAAAAATATTGGAAATAGTTATTTTCTATTCGAAACAGATAAACTTTTATATTTAAACAATATTTTAATATTACAACCAATATTATATCGTGTCCTGTTAAGGTTGGGATGCCAAATATTCTGTATAAGCTAAATTGATGTAGAGCTTGATATACTTATTTGAAATAAAAAATTGTAAATCATAAGTGATTTTAATAAAAAAAAATTTTTTGTTAATTTTTTCTCTTTAGGTATCGAAGACCCAAAATCGGTCAATCTGGCCAAATTTAGCCAGTTTTTTTATTTTTCTTTAAGAATTCTAGTTAAAGTATGAAAAAATTTCGAAAAACGAAAAAAATACTTGATAAGGCCACTATGTAGATTGTTTCCTCCCAGTGTCATAATTTTCTTTTATCCCTCCTTTAAATTTGTCTAATCATCATTATTATTGTTTATTAGTGGCCTAGTATTATTATTTTTATTAATTTATATTATTATTTTCCAAATTTTTATTTTTTATGTAATAACTAAAATAGAATGCTAATATTATTATCTTTGGTTTTTTGAATTTATTTTTAGGGTTGTTGGGATTCCATAAAACAATGGACTGACAGGCAATCCATTATCCTGATAGGCGTTGGCTTAGGCGTCGCACTTCTTGAGGTACACCTTCTATTAATATTTATTAAAAACCAAAAAGATAGAATAATTTATAATTAAAAAAAAATTAATTGAAATCTGAGCATTTGCCTATGTTTAATTCTATTTGCTATCACATTATCTTCGGAATGTCATTGAAAATATGTATAATGCCATAAACAATTGTATTGCATATGTTTTCTCCATTCTCTCATATTGTGTATAATTTTAAGATTAAATCATTACGCATGTCGATAAATTTGGAAAGTTAGTTAACAATCTCTTCCATTTATCAATTTTATATTTGGCCTGCTATTATTACAAAAATTACACAATGGGCTTGCTAAAAAATTTTGATTTCGAGAATTAATTTAGTCAAATTTTTAATTTTACACTGAAAGTAGTACTTTTTATCATACATAATTGTAAAAAATTAATGTAGGAGTAATATATTTTCATATCAAAAAAATTTAAAGGAAGGACAGTATTTACATATTTTCGTTAAAATTTGCCGATGATGAAAAATTGTGTTATTATGTAACTTATCTTAAATTTGTTTTTTAGATTATCGGTATGGTCCTTGCAATATGCTTATGTCGAAATGTCGCTGTTTATGACTAGAGCTTCCCCATAGTTATTGCTAACCATGGTCGGCTATTCGTCTTTTTAAATTGCATGTAACTTCTTGATTTCAACTTACTTTATTATAGCTCTTTTTCAAACGATTCTATTAAAGAGAAAGATATTTTTTTAATTAATTATAACGATTCAAATTTTGCTCTAGGATTTGGGCCGTTTTGGCATAATATTTTAATATTATTTTATCACATACTTTTGCCAAAATCTTTTTAATAAAAATTAAATTTTTAATAACCACATCATTCATTATATTGGAAATTATTTTATTTGTTTTATAGGTAAAATTTAAATGTTACCTCTGATATAGTAATCTCATAAATTTTTTTAAAGTTAATCTCCTCGTTTACCATCTAGCATCTCAAAAAAGACATCTTGATGTTAACTCACCAACATCTATTTTAAGCTTGTATAAATTTTATTTAAAAGGCATGTACATAACGTTTTGGATTTTTTACTATATGAGAAAGAGTTTAAATTTATTTTGAATAGGATCAAACCAGGTTATATTAAGAAAATTAATGTATGTTTTTAATTTGCATCATATATATATTTTAATATAAATAAAATATATTATATTGACTTAAATAAAAGCTTAGTTTAAGCAATTAAGCTTGAATTTCTTAAATAATTTGGTTTTCTTCTTGCGAATTTTTTTAAATCGATTTTTGAATATACACTTTCCATTGCATTCTCAACCTTCATCCCATCCATTTATTTTTTTCACATCGATTTTAATTTGTTTAATTTTTTTCTTTACTTAACAAACAACATTCCACTTTAATCATGACACATATTCATTACCGAATCAATATTTTAAGAATTTGAAAAGCTATTTGTCAAAATTATATTATTGCATTTACCATTTCCAAACCACCTTATTTCTGATTTTATTTTAAAAGAAAAATCAAAAAAAAAATGAATCAAATTATGTTAAAATTTATATAATATATATATATATATTTGGAACCTTAGGTTGTTGCCTCTAAAATGTACATAAATCGAATACAAAGGCTTACCGTCAGAGTGACCTATGTGCCAAATTTATTTAAATTAATTTTTTTGCTAGCATTTTTTTTAGATGGGCAATGAAATTTTATTTTTTATAATTGGCAATTTTTTATTTTCAATTTTTTTAAATGCAACACGCCACAGCCTTTGTGTACCACTTATTTGATTTAGATCATTCATTCTTGATATTATTATATTATAACATATGCCCTTTTGTTACATTTGCCTTACATTTTATACTTAGATGTAAGAATAGATTGAAAGTGTGTTTATAAATAGAGTTTCCTGTCATCCTGCTCTGAATGTTAAGCAGGACGGGTGCCGTAAGAGCAACGGCATTAATTAGGGAAGTCGAACACCATTTTACTATTTAGGGCGCCCACTTTTAATTTACATTTTTTATACAAGCATGTATTTGTAAAATAATTTGCCAAATTTTTAATATACTTTGGAATAAATACTTCTTACATATTAATTAAGGACAGCATAAAATTAGACAAAACAAAAATTTTATGAAATTATGTAAAGAAATTTCTTGCTTTGTTTCATCATTTTACATTTTTATAGGAGTTAAGTTCATAAGTATCTCTCTCATTGGCATATTTGGATACCCCACAAAAAACTGGTTTGAAAAGTTAAAATTAAAACTGAGGGGTCACATATATTTTATGATAAAAAAGGAATTTTTTTTTCAATAACCAAATTAGAACAAAAAACATCAAAATTAGATTGCCATTTAAGAATTTTTTTACAAGTGGATTTTTTATGTTTGCCACTCTAAAATTGCCTAAAAAATTTATTGTTTTTGCCACTGAGTTACTAATAATTAAAAGGTTTAAATTTTTTTTTATACTTGTACTAAGTTTCAGAAAGACACATAATGAGGGAATGAATGTCTAATGTTATAATTAATTTTTTATAAAAACTTAAAGGTTAACTACATTATTGTCCCCAAAATGCCATTTGAGTGACTTAGTACTGTTTATGTGAGAACTGTGAATTCACCTCGCACCAAAAGGTAGCTGACTCAGTTTTGTCCACTCTGTTTATATGATATCCTCAATGATAACATTTTTTTGAGTACTCGAGGTAACGTGTTAAATAGCCTACCCACCTACTGCCAAAATTTGTAATTTATTACCGTTTTGGCCATCTATTCATATCCATTTTAAGGGTTTAATTTGAACCTATATTCAATTTTACTTTATCAAATTTTCTACAATTTATGACATGTATACTTGCTATATCATATATATAATTTCATATACCATTTTTACCGTTACCATATAAAACGAATAAATATTTTTAAACATAAATACGGTGTCTTATTATTTATTGTTATTTATAATATTCAATTAGCGGTGCTTCTCATTAAATTTTTAAACATGTATACGGTGTTTAATTATTATTTATATATTAAATGAGCGACTTATGGTTAAGTGCAAAAAATTCTTGATTACAATATCTGAATCAGTAAACAGTCGAAACTAAGGACGGGTGCCATGAAATTTTTTTGAAAAAAGATACAAATATGTACCAAAAACATTAAAATATCAATGTCAAATCCGTGAATTTTATGAAAATATAAAAGAATTTATCCCCATGATGGCCTTATCTCATGTATATATTTCGTTTCTCTTAGATTCTTCCGGCCTTGGCTCCTTACATCCATGCATATCGAAAAAATGGCCTTTTTTGACCAAATTGACAGATAAAGAATACCCTAATAAGAAAAATTAAGATCCTTTTTTTCATATAAAAATCCTTTGTAAATTATATTTATCATCTCAAATAATAAGAAATAGAAATAATATTTTTTAGTATATCAAGCTCTTACATCAGCATTCAGATAATACAAAATATTTTGCGTCCAATCTAAATACTACACGATTTATTATTGGTTTTTAATAAAATATTATTTGAAGTTTAAATTCAACAGTTTAACTGTTTTGAATATGCAAAAATAAAATTTCATTTTATTTTTGTTTATAATCTTTTTGGTTTTTTGGCATTTTTTCTAAATTTTACAATGTTTGTAAATGACTAACTAAGTTTGATTAGAAAATGGTAAACATATTTGAAAATATTAGAGATGGCAGGTTTGATCTCTGTAGTTAGCTCAAAACTTTGATGACCTTTGTAATATATAAACAATAGATTGCACTGGACAAAAAAACATTAATGCTTTGGGGTTTTAAAAAAAAATTTGTTGCGATTACAATTCCAGCTAGTTTTTCTTCCTATGCCCTCAATTTTTTTTTAATTTGACTTCAAACCAGAATTTAAACCGGGCCGTAATCCCGGCCCTCCCGACATGTTTATTAATTTATAACCCCCGCCCTGGTTAGTTACATGGTATTTTAGGCCCCGCCCGGCATATTACAAGCTAAGAAATTTTTGCTTTCTAATTATTAGTAAAATAGTGAATGTATAAGTGATACCCTTCTTAGAGCAATATTTAATTTTTAGTTCTTGTTAGTAATATTAAGAAAAAAAGGCAAAATATGAATTAAATCAGCCTGGCCCGTTTTAAATTTACTAATTGACCCGGCCTTTTTTTCGGGCCCGGGGTTTCGAATCTCGACTATACGAAAAAATTATAAGCATGCTTAGGTTCATTGTAAATGGTTTAAAAATTTTTTTTCTCTTTAAGAGCAATTTGTTTACTTAAAAAATTAAGTTTTGACGAAAGCCACTAATTTCAAAAATAACGAATACAAAAAATTAAATTCTATTCAATAATTAAAAAGCCTTGCATCATTAATGAATGTTTTGTTAAAACTTTTATATTTCCTTACGTTTAATAATTTTTGAGCTCAAAATACCCCCAAAATGGATTAATACAATAAACATTTTTAAATAACAGTCACGCACAGATGTTTCATCGCCCCAAACCTTCTTTATATGATTTTGTAATTTGTGACATTTATATAATATTATATTGGTATTAGGACAAAACGTTAAACTAATTCATGTAGATAAACAGGTTTATTTTAACCCTAAATTTATTATTAATTTAGTTGATAAACAAATAAGAGCATTTAAATTCCAAACTCGATTGATCCTTTTTGCCGATGGAGCAGTTACCTTAATTTTAATTATTTTACCTTCACCGAAACATGTATTTTTTTGTTATCCCTAGAGTTAATCACTAAACAACATATTTACTGTAGTTGTTAACATCATAAAATAATACAGTAATAAACTCCGGTTAAAGAAGAATCGGGAGAATTGTTAAGAAATGATGCAAAGCGCCCGTAATGGTTTTAAGAGGATAGCAAATACTCGCTTCCAGTGCCGACCCGCACTGAATAAATGGTCCCCGTGTCTAAATCAATTTCTGAAAAGACGTATAAATTTTACAGACTATATTTTTGTAATTGTTATTTAAGAATAATGGGTTAATTTTCATAATATTGTTTTGGTTAAAAATCAGATAAAATTGTAGACACATGTAGTATATAAGTTTTAATTATAACATGGGTATAAATTTTTATAATTTTTATATTAAAGCATCCTTATTGCCTAGATAAAAAACGATTGACTCATTGGTACGAGTGCGTGAAGGAAGGCGTTTACATGCTTCTTTTGGGAATGTTTATGGCTCTCATTAGTTTGGGCATTGATTATCTTACCACTAGGCTGCTACAAGGTCACTATTTTTGCCTATTTTTTGGAAAATAACTTAATTGTAAACTAATCAAATGTTATAATCATGTCAGTAAAAAAGGCTTGTATTTGAATTAGTACGTACTCTTTGGTATGACAAATGGAATGAAAACCTAGCGTTTGAATATTTTGCCTGGACAGGATATTTCGCTGTAACGCTTTTGCTCTCCTCAATCATTGCGCATTACGTTAGCCTTTATTCTATAGGTAATTATTTTTTTAAATATTCGGAATTATGCAGAAAATTAATTGCTCCTAAAGAAAATAATATAGAATTCGCATGAATGTTATTGAATTGATTCAAAATACCTATTTCTATCAAAATTCAAACCGGGCTGTGATATTACGGTTCAGCCTGTCTGACGTATTTTAAAATAAACCCAACCAGAATATAATACGGCCCGAAAATTTTATTATACAAGCTAAATTTTTATCTTTTAAAATTATCAATTAAACACAGA
>CM060242.1:25071399-25178921 GCA_030555515.1 Acutogordius australiensis
AAACAATTTCAATTTGCCTGATTTTTTAAAATAACAATTAAAATTTAATTATCAAATAGTGGACATATTTGGCTGTTTTTAGTTTGGTTTTTTCGTATATAAATAACGCTTTTTAAATGGCGCCAAGGCAATAATGCCAAATGCATTTAAACAACCATAATATATGTGTTTCTTTTACTTTTTTTTGGAAAAAATGAAAGACAGGGTCTTTAGAAAAATAACATTATCATTGAAAATATTTTTACCTTCAAAAAATATAATTTTTCTATAAATACCATTTTATATTCACAACTCGTTATCTGTGCACAACTATTTAGTCCAGAGCTGAGAATAAGACCACCTTTGGATTAAACCATTTTATTTGTTTCTTACAATATATATGAAAGATTAAAATAAATAATTAGAGATATAAAACTTGCAAAAAATTTGATATAAAATATTTTCTCGCTTATGGCCAACTTTATTCCCTAATTCTCAATACAAAAGAAGGGGTTTTAAACGAACGCTAGATTAAATTGTGTCCTTATTATTTTTAAAAAATATTTGATATTGTTTTGTTAAAACGGTAAATTAAATTATAACTAGCACTAAATTTAAAAATCCGAATTTTTCAAAAAATTTAATTACTGCAACGGTTCGCCATTTAGTCTTTTAAAACCCCTAGACCGGCTGATAAAAAACTTTACAAATTTTTTTTAATGATATAAAACATTAATACTTTTAAGTAAGAAAAAAAAATAGTATGGATTTATATTTTATTCCATTTTTCCAATTTTTGGTAGTTTTATCCATTATATTTAAGGCATTCTACGCACCTAACTTTCATGTAATTTATGAAATAAAAATCTTTTCTGACAGTTGGTGGCTACACGCATTGATGGTCGCCATACTCGTCGGCTCTCTCACCTTTCCGCCTGGATTTGGGAAATTTTATAATGCCAAGGTATGTTTTATATGTTAGACATTTTACAAATTTTTTACAATGATCAATAGATTTTTTTAAGTTGGGACATTTGCTGGACCATTTACCTAAAGAATCATGTCCGCTAATGTTTTACAAACCCCATATAAAGTTAGGCCCGATTTTTGGCCTAATGGCACCGCTAATCGCTGTTCTCAAGCGTCCCAACCAAATGCTATTTCCAATATCCTATAAAATTTTGTTAACTACTAAAATTGCCAAGCCCTCTCCCCAAAGCCTTGTTTGTGTTGTCCTTATGGAGGAACTGGTCCTTATTAGAGTATTCGCCAAAAATAATATTTAAAAGCACTTATACGACTCGTGTTTTAAGGACTAGGCTCTGCCAAGTTAAGGAATTATATTTTTTAAAGTCACCCATACAGGTACTACTTGAATTAAATGCAATCATATCAAGACGCGAAACATAGTATAATCCATTTAGATGAAGGTTTATGAAATGGTTTGTCAAATATAACATTTATTTTAAATATGACCGACCTAAGATGACCCAAATGGAGCTCCTCCGTTATCTATTTTATTCGACGCCCGCAAACGTTTCATTCAATACGACACACCCTCCTTCACAATCGGTTGTTGAATTCCAAAAGTTTGCGCCAAATATCATAAGTTTGCACGAGCCATTTAGCAGGGCACCGAAGCAAAGCTATAAAGAATTATTCACATTCACTTTTGTGCAGGTAACTGATGTTGGTAAATTGCAATGCATAATTAAGAGAAACCATGAGTTTAAAAAAAGCTAAACTATTTCATATTTAACAGGGCAAGTCCCTGTACATTGCTCTGTGCGCACGAATAAATTGCTCCACACGCATCCATTAATTGTCACACAGGCAACTATTAATTGCTCTATTTCACGAAATAATTGCTCTTAGCACAACTTTATTGCTCAGCACAAAATAATTGCTCTGTATGTATAATAAAATGCTATAGGCGAACATTTGATTGCCATAGGCTCGACACATAGCGTATTTTCTTAAACCATTAATGAAAATATTATTACACGTTTATAGGGAAGACCGGGGCGAAATGAACATAATTTTGCAAAATCGATGCTGTATCCACATTTTACATCCAAATTTTTGGTTAAAATACTAGAGATACTTCATTATATTATCTAAATTAGGTAGTTAAATTAAAAATATTTATCACATTTAGGAATTAGGAGTGGTTAAACAAAACTAGTGTTACTAACCATTTCGCCCCATATACGGGGTGAAATGAAACATTGATGGGGCAAAATGAAAAATGACATAATTAACTATTTGTTTTGGTTATATGTATTTTTAATTAAAATATACATATTTATAATTGTTTTAATTTATTAAATTTATTTAAAAATAATTACAAAGAGAGCATATAATACTTTATCGTATTTTGAACATTTTAAATAAGCCCATTCATGATTTTTTTACACTCAATTTTATATTTTGACATTTCGTAAATTTTTTCAAATGTGTACCCATACAAAAAATGATAAAAACAGTTGGTCAGCTTAAATATCTTTATCATATCTAAAGTTTAAGAAATATATTAATTTTTGGGGGAGAAGATTGCATTTTTCATTTCGCCCCGCAGATCGGTCTCCCCTACGTCTCTATTATGTGACATTATGCCACTTTTTTAATGCAATAGATAAAGTCTGATTTTACTTTTAAATACGGTTGTCCTATAAATGATTTTCAAAGTCAAAATTAACCAAGTTTGTGGTTGTAAGAAATTTCTACAAATCTGATTTTTAATATTCAGATTACTCGTTATTTCTTGTCCTAGCCCAAGCCATGAGTTTATAAATTTTTTAGCATATTTGGTTCGTTTTTTTAGAAAATTGTGACTTGCGAAGTGTGTTGGGTTTAAAGCAAATAATAAACGGTTGTTCAGTCTGGTCGTATAAGGTTCGCCTGGCATCAAATTTCGTGCATTAAAGTTTTGCCAAATAAAATTTTATAATACCGACATTTAAATGTCCGATAATATTTGCAACATTGACCAAGACAAAATAAGCTATATATCGATCCTATGGCAATCAATGGTATATACAGCACAATTTGTGCAGAGAGCAAATATTACACAGGTCAACCATTTTTTTGAGAGTTATGAGTTAACTACAGAGATCAAACAAGCCATCTTAAGGAATATCAAATCCGTTTAACGTTTTTCCTAATCAAAGCTAGTTAGTCAGTTATATACATTGAAAATTTTAGAAAAAAAGGTCAAAAAACCAAAAAAGATTCAAAAACAAAAATAAATTGAAATTTTATTGCATATTCACAATATTAAAACTGTTAAATTCAAACTTCAAATAATATTTTCATTAAAAACCGATAATATTTCGTGTCATATTTGGACGCGAAATATTTTGTATTATCTAAATGCCGATGTAAGAGCTTATATTCAAAAAATTTATTTTTCATTATTTGTGATAAAAAATATAAGTTACAAGGAATTCTTATATGCAAAAAAGATTTATAAGTTTTTTCTTATTAGGGTATATTTAGATCTGTCAATTTGGTCAAAAAAGGCCATTTTTCGTTATAGACGGATCTAAGGCGCCAAGAACGGAGGAAACTAAGAAAAACGAAAAATATATATAAGATTATCATGGAGATGCATTCTTTAATGTTTTCATAAAATTCACGTTTCTGACATTGATATTTGTTGACCCGTGTTATGTGCACCTAGAGCAACGTGCGCATAGATCACATTTATTTCGTGCGGAGCAATTAATAGTGACTTGTGTGACAATTAGTTCATACATAGCAATTTATTCATGATCATAAAACAATTAATAGCAATTAACCTAAAATAAACAACATAAAAACAATCTTATAACCAATGCCGGCGCAAGATGTCTTAGGACATTTAGGGGAGATGATTTTAAGCGTCCTACTAATGTCTGTAAAATATATTGCTCTTAACTGGATACAGTACTGGGCCCCCAAAAAAGGCAGGTTGCTCTTGGAGATGCGCCAGCTTTGCTTTTTATAGAGAATTTTAGCGCCTTCTTTACACAGAAAATGTACAAAGTAGTAGACACAGCCAATTTTTCTTCATAATTTACATGTACCAAATTTTAGTTTTTCTCAACTCTGTTGATGATCACGGCACCGATTCCTAATGGCTTATTTGTTCCTGTTCTAACATTAGGTAGCACTTTATTTATAACATTTAATATTTAAGAATCAAAAAGACACCTTTTTTTTATTAAATTGAAGGAAAAAAAAATATTTCTAGACAATTATGAATAAATTATAAAAGGGGTAGGTATAAAACGCAAAATCTTACGCAAAAAGCGGAAGTCATAAATCTTTTTTAATGAGTTTTTGCGTTTCATACCTAGAGTTTTTGCGTTTCATACCATTTTGGTATGAAAAGCCTAAAATGCAAAAAGCGGATGTAATTAATCAATTTTTTTTTACGAGTTTTTGCATTTTAAGTTTTTGCGTTTCATACTAAAAATTTTTTTTTCGAGTTTTAGGCTTCTAATGGTTTATAATGGGGAAATTAATAATTTCCGCGTTTTTGCGTTTTAAGATTTTGCGTTTCATACCAAAAAAATTTTTTTTCGGGTTTTCGACTTAAATGAGTTCCTAATGGTTTATAATGGGGAAATTAATAATTTTTTTCCGCGTTTTTGCGTTTTAAGATTTTGCGTTTCATACCAAAAAATTTTTTTTTAGATTCGACTTAAATGAGTTCCTAATGCATTATTATGGACCGAATACCCGTTTTTTCCGCGTTTTTGCGTTTCATACCAATTTTTTTCCGAGTTTTTGCGTTTCACACCAAAAAAATTTTTTTTTTAGATTTGACTTAAATGGGTTCCTAATGCATTATTATGGACCGAATACCCGTTTTTTCCGCGTTTTTGCGTTTCAAACCAAATTTTTTCCGAGTTTTTGCGTTTCATACCAAAAAATTTTTTTTTAGATTCGACTTAAATGGGTTCCTAATGCATTATTATGGACCGAATACCCGTTTTTTCCGCGTTTTTGCGTTTCATACCAAATTTTTTCCGAGTTTTTGCGTTTTATACCAAAAATTTTTTTTTTAGATTCGACTTAAATGGGTTCCTAATGCATTATTATGGACCGAATACCCGTTTTTTCCGCATTTATGCAAATAAAAATTTTACTTTGGATATCTGACATGGTATTAACAAGTGGCCACTCCGCGCCGACGTTCCAAATGCAAGCTCGGTCACCGTTCTGGCTTGCCCTAATTTCACGCTTTTCCAAAAAAAAAATTTACATTGGATATCTGATGTAGTAACAAGTTACCACTCCGAGCCGACGCTCCTAAAAGCGTATTTTAAAAAAAAAATTTTTTGGTATGAAACGCAAAAACTCGGAAAAAATTTGGTAGGAAACACAAAAACGCGGAAAAAACGGGTATTCGGTCCATAATAATGCATTAGGAACTCATTTAAGTCGAATCTAAAAAAAAAATTTTTGGTATGAAACGCAAAATCTTAAAACGCAAAAACGCGGAAAAAAATTATTAATTTCCCCATTATAAACCATTAGAAACTCATTTAAGCCTAAAACTCGAAAAAAATTTTTTTAGTATGAAACGCGAAAACTTAAAACGCAAAAACTCGTAAAAAAAAATTGATTAACTACATCCGCTTTTTGCATTTAAGGTTTTTCATACCAAAATGGTATGAAACGCAAAAACTCTAGGTATGAAACGCAAAAACTCATTAAAAATGATTTATGACTTCCGCTTTTTGCGTTTTAAGATTTTGCGTTTCATACCTACCCTTATAAAAGTGAATAAAATGAAACGTCTCCTTTTTTTTTTCAGAGATGCCATATTTAGACTATTTTATAATTTGAACAAAGCAAATTATATGACTATCACATAAAAAAGGGGAATAATAAACTAATATTTAGGCGCGTTTAAAGTTGGGCTATTTGACAAATGTTAAAAAATTTAAGTAATTTAATTTTATAAAATTTTCTTAAACATTTTTATTTTTTAGCTATATTAAATGCCAAATTATAATTGGCAACTTTATTTAAGGATATGCTCAATTACATTTTAAAAACTAACTAGAACGCCTCCTTGAAAAATGTTTTTTAGATTTGGAAGTGACCTAACGTAGTTATTTGCTTTGACACGCGAGTGGTAGTGTACAAAATTTGTAACGCGAATGCTACAGTTAGGTCCATATGGACCCCAGTTTTTAAGCTCTATAACTTCAAGAGTTTCAAAGCTATGAACTTTATTTTTTTATCATTTTGAAGAAAAATACGTGCTCTTTAATTACAAACTAATATAATTTATTATTAATGTATATTGCATATTTTATTAAAAGTAGAAAAAATCTGAAAAATAGGAATTTTTTGTTCGATATTACATTAAATAAATCTGCAATAAATTAAATTTATCAATATTGATCAAATTGAGTTTCTAGTTAAAAATAAAAAAAAAAAATAGAAATACAAAATTATTTTTTATTACACTGGACAACAAAATTTGGACGACCTTAAGCATCATTTATGGCAACTATGGTTTTTGGTCAAGTTTTTGGCGCTGATCACGAATATGAAATCAGAGTTTTAGCCAATGCCTCAGATTTTTAGTTATTTGGTGTCAGTTGAGATTTTTCAATTTTTGGGGTATTTTGGGCTTCTATATCATAAAACCTATGGGTAGTAACAAAAGTTTAAAAATATATTTAGATAACAAAAACATTCATTGTTAACGTAAGGGGTTTAATTTTTTTTTAAATATTTAATTTTTTTTTATTTTTTTATTTTTGTAAAATAGTGGTTTTCGTCATAAACTTCGTTTTTTGATCCTAAATAACTTGAAAGTAAATTGCTAAAAATTTTATGTAATAACCTTTTTTAGATATGTTTTATAAGGAATCTGAATATGTCAATAGATTTTTTGTAGAATTAATAGTAAAAGAAATTTTGTGAATTTTTTTTCTGAACTTTGGACGCGGTTTAAAAAAATTGGAGGCATTGGTAAAAAAGTTAAACCCGGGATCGATATCGCAAGAATTCTCTACAAAAACCTCAAAAAATCGTTTATGTTGTTTTTTTTGTTGTCCAGTGTTATTTACCATAAAAACTAGATTTTTTAAAAGGAAAAAAAAAACAATTCTCATTACCATACAAAGATTTTATATACTTAATATATCAAGCTATTCAAAAAATAACTATAAAATATGGTTGCAATTATTTTAGTTTAAATTTGAATTATGGCAATAATGGTTTTCAACATTTAAATTTACCATTTGGGGCTTATAAGGACCATATAAAATTTCTAATTTCTAAACAAATTATGTTATTAAGACCAAAATTTAGTTACTAGTTTTTTTTTATATAAGTTTAAGAAAAAAGTCACAAAATTTGGCCAATAATATATACTATTATAGATATCTAAAATTTCAAAAGTGCTGGGGTCCACATGGACCCTACAGTGCTAATCGCGGGTTAAAGAAATGGAAGTTACTTTTTTTTGCAATATTTATTGTTTTTTTTTGAGATTATTGCATTCCTATCTAGGTCTAAAATTTTTTGACTAGGTTTGTAAAATTGCAGCAAAGTAATCTACATTGGCCTTATCTTAAATTTTTTTTACGTTTATTAAATAACACTAAGACCAGAATTCGAGACACTCGAATGGTTCAAAAAAAAGGACTAATTTTGCAACCTCAAGAATACTTAAGGAAAACAAAATAAAATCTTTTTTATAATGAATTTAATCGTGACTTAAATATTTCATCTGAAATAATGAAATTTAAGATTTTCAAATATTTTGTCCACTCAATATAGGACATAATATTTTAATGGTTCGAAATAATAAAATTTTTCATAATCACATTTGTTTCTTAGCAATTTTTTATAAATTTTTAATATTTATGGCTGGCTTACACCAGAAAAAACGGCTGGTTAGGAAATTTGGTTTTATAGATTAGCTTATATATCTAATTTTAATTATGTAACAATTCATTCAGGTGCAGCTATAGGGAGGATCTACGCAAATGTATTAGGACCAGCGTTTTATCAAACCCTCGAACATCAATACCCGGATGCGGCTACCGTTAGTGGGATATATGCTATGATTGGTTTGTTAGACAAGCTTCCATTTATATGCTACTATTTTCACATATTTGTAATGGTTTAATGTGGGGCTCTTAGCCTCTAAGTTGTTGCCGGATCGGTAGGCCTTAAATAACGGGTCAAGCTTATACATATGGGTAGAGTTAAATTTTGTTCCAAAGCTCATCTCCGCATATATATCTATATTTGATTAACTAATAATCCCAAATTTAGCTATATTTAGCTATAACAAAATATAATTAATATTTTTAAATCGAAACTTCAATTTTGAACCTATTATAACCATAATTCTGGGTCAGTTAAAATGTTTAGTGCATAAATATAAAATGAAACAACACGTGCAGTCCGGTTTATATTTTTCAACATTGCTCTAACTGATAATTTGGAACTGGGCCTAATCGAGAACTTTTCCGGCAAAGTTAAATTTATTAAATCAGTTTAATGACTGAAATTGTGCTGTTCTTTAATGAGCACAAGTGAATAGTATATAATTCTACAACAGGTGCAGGTGCTTTGGCCGGGGGCGTCACTCGAACCATCTCAACGCCTGTCATACTATTTGAGTTGACGGGGCAAATGACACATCTTTTGCCAACCATGGTAATTAATTACATATTTTATAAACAAATTTTATACCTTGTAGTGGTTGTTGTTGTTTATTGCCCCAATAAAGGGAGAAATAAATGATACCATTTGTATCCTATAAAAAATATTGGCTTCACGACGTAAACGCGGTATCATTAGAGCCACCTTGTAGTGGTTAGCATATTATGTCGTTTTCTCTTGGGGCATTTATTTACAGTGCTGATTACATTAAAGTGGCTAGTTATTATAAAAATATGGTGACTAAAAAATAGATTACGGTCTCAATTTCTTAATCATGGTAACAATTAAATGATTTATGATCACTACATTTTAATCTTCATTATGAAATTTTATTTTTTTTTATTCATGATCATTTAATTGTGATCGTTATCAATTTTATGTGATCGTGATTCATTTTTTTGTTCACGATCAAATAGTGGTCGGCCACATTTTATGTGGCCGTTGACCATTTTTTCTTTATCACTGGCCACTTAAATGTAACCAGCACTGTAATATATTCCTGGTTGCTTATTTAAGATTATAATGTTTGTAATTAGATATTAACATTTTCTATATAGATATTTTTTATATTAGATATCTGTGGTGATAGCAAATGCAGTGGCGCATGCTTTTGTCCCTTCGGTTTATAACGTCATCATTAAAAATCGTAGATTGCGATACTTAGCTGATGTGTCCAGGCATTGTAAAACGTAATTTCAATTTTAAAATCATAAGAAATCTGATTCTATGAATAATTGAAAACTCGCCTTTTCTTATAAAATTTCCGCCGACCACTCTTAAATTTCGGTCTGCCCGTAAATGTTTTTAACACTGCACACGAGTCAATTATAATTTTCTGAGGTACGATAAATACCTAGAGACCAATATTAATTCAATTACCCTTAATTTGAAAAGTAAGTTAGCATATCTACCTTTCGGTTTAAGGCCTTGTTTCATCAATTTTCATGCAAAAAAATGAATTACAATGGCGTATGCAAAGTTTTTTTCTTTTTTAGAAAATTTTTAATTATAATATTAAAAAAATATTAGTTTGTTGAAAATTTAAGCCTCTATTTAAAGGTGTCATGTTTTACAAAATGGAGTCTAGTTCTAATTCATCGCTTTTTAATATTTTGGTATCAGTCTAAAAATAGAGCCACCGGTGTCTTTTCACCACTTTATGACTCAATTTTTACTAAAATTAATTTAAAAAAATATACTAGAACACTAGAGATAAAAGCCAGCGATTTGTTGCTCGGCCTTAAAGAGGTTCCCTTTCTCTGGAAAGGAATGTCCTATGCAGATTTGAACATAGCTCTAGCTCACCCACGAAATTTCAAAGAATTTGCAATTGTTCAAATATCAGGTCGCACTAAATTTTTAGTCAACGATAAATTAAAATATTTATTTAGTTTATTTGCATTTAATTTCAGAATCAAAATTTTTAATATTTCAATTTTAAGCCTAGATTCTTGTTATGAAAAAGGGCACGTTCAGACTTTATTCAGTTTTTCAAAATTTAGAAATTTAAAGTTTGTTCTTTTTGACATAAAACGCACTTTAAAATAATGTTGCCTTTCTTTTTTATTAGTCATTAAAATTACTTTTTGAAATAAAAGTTTTAAAATTAAATAAAAAAATAAAATTTTTGAAATTTTTAGATTTCCAAATTTTTAATTTTTCGTAAAAATGAATGAAGTTTGAACGCACTCAAAGACATTTTTTCTCGGTTATCTCAAATAGCTTTGACTATATATAAGGGCAGGTGATGCAATGATATTCCTGGGCACAATTACTCGCGATGCTATAGAGGAAATCGTAAATAAGGCCCTCAATAACGGTGATTCGTGGAGGACTGACCGCCCGAATCATAAGACCTCTAACAATAGTGATAGTGTGGTCGATATTTTCATAGTGACAAAATTTAATTTTTTGTTTAGCCCGGGTTTTGAGAGACCCTTATAAATATTTGAAAAAATATAGTTTGTTTTCCTAAAAGCATTATGATAAATTTTAATTATAAAAAAATTATTGTACTCTTTGAAGGATTTGGTTTTAAAAAACCCTTAACTCAAAGCAGGGTTGTTAAAAACTCCGAACTTTCCGTTCCCTTTCCTTACAATGGATTTCCCTTCCAAGTTCCGTACGTACGGAACTCTAGAAGGAGTTCCCTTTTTATTTTTAAATTTTCTTCTGGAAACCTTTCCGGAAGGGGTGATTTACTATTAATATTAAATTTTAATATACACAAAAGAGAAAAGACTAAAGGGGCAGCAACACAATAAATTGTATTAGGCGAGTAATTGTAGTATATTACAGTAAAGAGCTTATACACCATACCATTCCATTTACTACTACTATACTATTATAGTAGTAAGTTTTTTTTTTTAAATATAGTAAAGTAAAGGCCTTAAAAATTTTCCACCATCTCTTTATTAATGGGTAAGTTTTGTTATTTTTCCACACTTTATTATTAGGAATGAAGACCATTCCGGAATGCACTTTCCGAAATGGTATTCGGAAAATGAAACGGGAACCGTTCCCGGAATAGGATTTCCAGATCTCATTTCCAGGGTTTTTAAAATGGGAATTTTTAACAACCCTGACTCAAAGTATCATAGCGAGATTCATTATTAAACTGTTTCGGAAGTTTAGGGTAATAAAAAATTTGGTATTAGGATTGCTTTTTTTCATTCAAGAGAATAAATAATTAAGTAAAAATCACATTTTTAATGTCCAATATCAGAATTTTTAAACATAATATTTCAGTATTTTTTGTGTTAATATATTTATAATGTGTATATATGCAATTAAGCCCGAAGGTGCAATTTTTGTTACAAATCTTATTAATTCTTACAAAAGGTTGTGCAATTAAGACATAATTATCTACTTTATAAGCATGGTCGATTAAATCCTTAGTTTGTGAGTACCTATTTTCATCATACCAGCAAAATTACTATTAAAAAGTTTAACTCTCTCTCTCGATTATAAAGTGTCTTACGTATTCTTCTGGTTAGTGGTGTTATTTTTGTTAAGTTAAAAGATGTCAGTTTCAAAATAACAAATATAACTATTAATAAAACCCTCACGTAATAAAACAACATTAATACTATATAATGTACACATATTAAGGGCGATTATAACGATGGAAAAACGGACTGCATTAATCCAGGTATCAGGAGAGAAATAAAGGGACTCGTGGATTTTGAAAACATACCTCAACAAGAAAAAATTAAACTTACCAACATACAAATTTCACCCAATGTTCCCTTGATGAAGGTACTAACTAATTTCATCCTGTATTTTCACCACGGTCAAAATTCCGACTGAAGCATATATCATGACTTTCAGGCGGTGGTTAAACCCGGTAATCCTCATAAGGGTAGCTCATATATATTTTATGTTTTCAAAATTTTTTTAGACTTTGGCTATTTATTAGGTATTAATAAAACAAATGGCCATTGACCTAATTAACAGACAGCCTCGAGAATACCCTAAAAAATTAAAGTTTTTTGATATCAAATCTTTTGTAATTTAAATTTGTTATCTATAAGGAGAATAACATGAAAATACATACCTCTTACATAAAAAACTAGGTGAATAGCACCCCAACCTGGACACGATATAAATAAAAAATTTGAATATAACCGTAGCTGTTTTAATTAAAAGATTTTTGATATTTGTAGATTATAAAATATTTTTTGTTTTATTAATACTTCTTCAAAAACCTTAATATTTATAGCTGGCTTTCAAGTTTGAGTAGAAAAAACGGTAAAACGGATTTAAATATCCCATGGCAGATCTGCTCTCTGAATAGTTTATTTTTAACAATTAATTCATCTGTGTAGTGAGTTACTACAGAGACGGAAAAGTTGTTTCATAAGTTAAACTTGGAATTACACGCCATTTAATAAATATTTTCATATTAAAATATCAATTTGGAATAATAATATGCAAAGTGTAAGTTTATATATAAAATTAAAACAGCTAAAATAACAAATCTTCTATTAAAAAAATTTTAATTATTTTTATTTTCTTGTGAAAATAATTCAAGGAAAGTTTATAAATTACAATTTTAGATCCAGTTGATCTTTATTTGTTGGTAAAAGGATTTAAGTAACTTGTAGCTTTAAATGGCCTCAGAACAGGAGTACCTGGGGTATATATGTCCTCTAGTTTAATAAGACTTTAATGGAGTTGCAAAAAACTTCTGTTTTAAGCTTACAAATTTAATATTTTATGGACAACTTAAATCTCAGGCTAGATAATTTTTAACTGTAAGATAGGAGATTCAAATATTCCTTGTCTTAAGGAGTTTATTTTTTTGACCAAACTTTCACAAACGTTGCCTGTATATTTAAAAGTTTTTTCTTAGTTAATTTCCTGATTTTCATTTAGGTTATTTAAATTATAAATGTTTTAATACCTGATTGACAAATTTTAACTATTTTACCTTTTCTTCGCCTTTTGAATTTTAGCAAAATTTGTTAAACAACATAAAATATTTAAACTACAAACATTATGTTTGTTTCATTTTCAATAAACGAAAATCAAAATACAATTTTAAATTATGATTTATACTCGCCAAAAGCCCGCTTTTAAAGTGATTGAATGTTAAATACATCGTTAAAATTTTATGTCGATATGTTTTGGCAACTATAGGTGCACGAGCTTTTCGTCATTCTCGAATTAGAATATCTGTATGTAACCTTCGAAGGAAAATTGTTGGGAATTATAACTTTCACCGATTTAACGGAGCGCATAGCCATTAGTCAACGATTATCTAATTAATTGAATTTTTTAATGTTTTAGGGGCGCGATGCCTTAGCGGGAAAGACTAATATTTTACCTGCCCTAATTTAATTAAACAAATTATGATAATAATTAAAATTCCACATTTAGGGGCCTTAAAAGTGTTTTCAAGGGCAAAAAAATTTAAATTTTGAAATCTTAAATTTATTTATTTTGTCCAATTAGTTCGCAATAAATTTTATTATAAATTTTTCTTGAAAAATGTATATAAATAGCATAATACCTAAATGTATTAAAATGTCGAACAATTAAACATATAATATGTGCTATATAAAGATAAGTTGCGCCTTGTTTATAACATTCATTTATTATAACATTGAGTTTCAAGATATTTTCATTTGTAAATTTTTTTTATTAATTATAAATGAACAATATTTTATGTATGCCTTTAAAACATTAATAACTTTCTCATGCACAACAATTTTATCAATTTAAATGTAAAACGTTTTATCAACCCTCAATTATTTAAATGAGAAATTTCTAAATGTGGCATCGGCGAAAATAGAAAAGTGAAAAAAGAAAATTATAAAACTTTAAGAAAAAAATCTACAGGTTGGCCTTTATTTTTCATTACGAACTCGGCCAATTTCTAAAGGCCAAATTTGACTGACTAATTTTGGCTCGATAATACCGAAAGAGAAATGAAAAAAAAAATTTTTTTTACATTAAAATTACTTGTAACTTATATTTTTTATTTTTAAGTGGATCAAGTTTTTGAATTAACATGTTCATACAGAATATTTGGCAATCCAACCTAAATACACGATATATTATATTAGTTTCGAAATAAAAATATTACTTTATATTTGAATAAAGCTGTAATTATAAAAATAATTGTCTTCAATTTTATATTGTTTCTATATCTTTTTTTTTTAATTTTTAAAAATTTTTTAATGATGCTTCCTATGTTTAATTAAAACGTTAAACGTTTGAAAATCTCTAAGATGGAAGGTTTGGTCTATATTATGACTCTAAAAATTTTGTCAAGCTTTGTAATATAGAATGAGTTGCTTATAGTCCTAATTAACAAAAAAAAAAATTTTAATGGGCCTTATAAAATATGCTAAATTTTTGTGAAACATAGAATGTGGTTTATAAGAATTTATTTCGGATCCCTATATGGCCTCGACGTGTTGCATTAAAGTAATATATGTTCTTAAAATTTATATGAAATAAGTAACAAGTCATCGTTTCTTTTGTTATAATATAATGGTAAAAACATATTTGATATTAGGGCGCGGCATTATATTAATTTTTTTCATTGCTCAGAAATAATTTTGCTGGCATTCAATTTAAAATATTTTATAAACCCGCGATGGGGTGAGAAATTTGTAACGCGAATGCTATGATGGGGTCCATACGGACCCCAATTTCAAACCTCTTTAACTTCAAGAGTTATAAAGCTATAATCTTTATGAAGAAAAATATGTGCTTTTCAATTATAGACTAATATAAGTTATTAAATAATTTAAATTTTATTTGACACAAAGTAGAAAAAAATCTGAAAAATTAAAATTTTTTATTTTTTTATATTACCTTAAATAAATCATGTTAATAAATTAAATGTATCAATATTATTAATCAAATCGTGTTTTTACGTCTAGAACATATTTAAAAAGTTTTATGAAAAAAAATATTTTGATATAAAAAATTATTTTTGGCTATTACGGGAGAGCGGGGCGAGGTGGCGAATGGGGCGAAGTAATTTTTTCAAATATTTTGGGCACTGTAAAATTAAATTGGTTGAAATTGGGTTCTAAAATATATTTTGATAATCATAATCTGGATATGAGAAAAAAATCCAAAAAAACTTCTTATTAAAAAAATAGGGTAAATAAACTGTTTTTTGGGCACTTTTCATCGAAAAAACTTTTAGATTGTTTTTACGCTTGGTCAAAATATCAATGAAATAAATAACTAAAATAGGTTTTTCCTATTAAAAAATGTTATTTAACTATTCTATATGTTAAGCCTCCTAAAAACGCCAAATCATTTGAAATAAATTGATTTTATATATCAAAGAGGGTGTGGGGCGATGTGATTGGGGGTGAGGTGGTTTTTTTATTTTTATCAGCTGTTTATTATTATGAAAAACTTCAAGCAAAAAACGTGTTTACCAAACAAAAATGCCATACAATTAGCTTTATAGGATTTAAAAACCGGCAATAATACAAATATTGCCCAGATATCTAAAAAGAAATCTATTATATTTTTATATTTAGATATAACATTAACGAACCAACACTAAAAAGAAAATTTAAGTCTGCTCCAAATAAGTACTATAAATATATTTTTTTTCCTAAAGAAGATAAGAATTTAGTTGAATATATACAAGAAGCTGCAAGAATATACCATGGATTAAGCCCAAAATGGTTATTTTCATGTTTATTTTATAATGTATTAATAAATTGAATAACTAAGTTTGCTTACTCTTATGCTGTTTATTTAAACAAAAAAATCCCTAATTATTGGATAAGGGATGAAAGAACTTGTAAAGATTCGTTTACCCTGTCTCAAAAGAAACAAGTAAGTTTTCTTAAGGCTTCCTAAAGCCACAAGTCTTGCCAGAGCTACAGAATTTAATCCTAGTAGCATTGCAAAATTGACAATCTTATTAAAATCACAGTATAAAAACATAATTCAGCTGAAATGCTGATGAGACTGGACTGACCATAGTTCAATGTCCAAGAAAAATCAGCCCTTAGAGGTGCTAAACAGGTAAGATATATAATTAAAAACAAAATTAAAAAGGATGAGTTTGAAATTGCTCCAACCTATTGTTAACAAGCCTAAGTAAGAAGGGGGAAACCTCAAAAATTTAAAAATCATTTAAATAAATATTTATCATGATATATGTTTTAATTATCTTATGTAATAAAAATGTCTATAACCCCTTATATATATTATTCATTTGTTAATCAACCATCTCGCCCCCTTTATTCACCACTTCGCCCCGTTGTTGGGGCGAAGTGGCGGAAAAAAATAATTTTTTTGACTTGAAATATCTGTTAAAATATAACAGTTTAAATTTAAGTTGTATATGATTTTAATACTGTATTAAAATATCTATCTTTTGTGATATACAATGATTGAATAGATCATATAAAAAAAAGTTATGATCAAATATTGAAAAAACAACCATCTCGCCCCGCTCTCCCATATTTTCCATAAAAATTAAATATTTTAAAGAGAAAAAAAAAATAATTCATATTATTATTATACAATACAAATATTTTATCTTAATAATTAAATTATTTAAAAAAATAACTGGAAAATAAGATTGCAAATATTTAAGTTTAAATTTAAATAGAGGCAATAACATGGTTTTCAAAGTTAAAATTGTGAGGGTGGGGTCCATATGGACCCCAATTCAATTTCTAAATTTTAAACAAATTTTGTTATTAGACTTAGATCAAATTTATATTGTTTTGTTTATTATATATATAAGAAAAAAGTCACAAAATTAATTCGAAATTCAAAATGTGCTGGGGTCCGTATGGACCCCAGAGTGCTAATCGCGGGGTAAATAAGAATATAGTACTGACCACATTTAGGTGGCCAGATCAAAAAAGTCTTTAAGCGCAACATAAAAAATTTGATCACAATCGCAAAATATTAATTAGGATCACAATTAATTGATCATTGATCAAGAAAACGGATTTTTATATTACAAAATTTTCTTGTTTTTAACAAGCTTATATATTTTGCATATAAAAATTTTTAAAAATTGGTATAGGATTATTTAATTTTTAGAAAAAATAATAGACAACGCACCTATTCATATCGAGATCAAAGTCGGGACCCGAGAGGGTCAGCCAGGCCCGTAAAACTAGCCGGGCCGAAATGCTTGATAGACCGGACCTGAATTAGATTTAAAATACGAACCGGGCTGATTTTTTATATCTTATTTTGCCTTGATTAATTCATTGTTAGAACCAAAAATGATAAATTTTTATGCGATAAAAGGGTATTACTTCTATACTCTGAATTTTATGCTTAGTTTTCTCAGCAAAAGATATATAGCATGTAAAAAAAAACTTCTAGAGTCGGGCCTATGAAAAACTAGATTCCGTGTCACAAGGTTGAAAAATATATCGGTCGGGCCGGATTAAGGCCCGGGGTGAATTGATAAAATTTATAGCCATATATTTAACAACGTGTTCCCCCAAACTCAATCCTATTGACAGCTTATATGGGAATTATTTGCCGTTATTCAATATAAATATTCTCATTATTAATACCATCTACTAATAAATTGTCTCTACACCTTATGAGAACAATTATCCTGCGATTTATTAACAGTATCATTAAAAGCCATCACTAAGTTGAGAAATATATTTAAAAAAAATTGCAGGTTTTTTTTTATAAAAAAATAGTAACAATTTACACCACTTTCAATATAACTTTTATTTTATACATACAAAATTTTTGATTTTATCATTTTTTCTTAGATCATGCATGTTCTAATTTCAAGCACTAATTATTTTTTGCGATCGTGATCAATTTTTTGTGATGCCGATTAAAAATATACTAGTCGATGGCCATATTATATGTGCACATTGATAATTTTTTTTGTAACTACTATTTAGATGTGGCCAGTACTGTAAAACGCGTCCTAAATTAATTAACTTTAGGTCATTTTTCCATATAATTATCAAGTTAGGAATGACAGCATAAATAATAATGTTATACTTATTTAAGTTCTCGAAGCAAGAATCTAAAATAATAACTTAATGTCATATACCAGGTAGCAATGGTGACTATTAAAAAAAAATGCATAAAAGTGCTAGAGAAAAAAATTAGGGAAAATCTTTAATTTAACGGTCGGTCCATATGAAGTTGTCAGTACAATCTTTGAGTTTTTATAAATGAATTTATCTTGACCATATTTTTGATGATTTATTCCTTAGTAATTCGGAATATAAAAAAATTAACAATTGCAAGGTAAATACACAAGATTTTAATTTTCACGTAATACGTAAATATTCGTTGCCTAATTTGTTGTGGGCATATGGAATTAAACTATGGCGACCTGCTAAAATTTATATATCACTATTAATAATCAAAAAAATTATGTAAATTTTTAAATATTTGTAAAGTTAAAATTTTATAATGCAAGTTAACTAAATTTGAACTAGACTTTTGATTTTACATTTTTTTTCTAATACACAAGTCAACAAATATCAATGTCAGAAAAATAGTTGAGGAAAACATAATTCATCCTTATAATGGCCTTATATCATATATATTTTCCGTTTTCGTAGTTTCTTCTGCCTTCGGCTCCTAAAATCCATTCGTGTCGAAAAAATGGCCCTTTTTGATTATATTGACAGATTTTGCGACCTCGAGAATACCCTAAAAAGAAAAAATCCAATCTATTTTTTATATAAAAATCCCTTGTAACTTATATTTATCGTCTTAAATAATGAGAAATAAAATTTTGTATATCAAGCTTTTACATCAGCATTTAGATAATAAAGAATTTTACTCGTCCAAACTTAAATAAGACACGATATATTATCGGTGTAGAATAATATTATTTTTGTTTAGATCTAGGAGTTTAGCTTGTGAATATGCATAAAATTATTTTTGTTTTTTGACATTTTTTCTAAAATTTTCCATGTTTATAGCTGACTTATTAAGTTTGATTATGAACAGTAAACGGATTTAAAAATCCCTATGATGGCAGTTTTGATCTCTATAGTTATCTCAATTTCAAAAATTTGTTGACCTGTGTAATGAGAAATTAAAGTTTAAAGTTAATCAAACTCTTACATCAATTCAAGTTATAAAGAATAATGGCACCCTAAATTTAAATAGTAGAGATGTTACATAGGATTTAGAATAAAAATATTTAAACAGTTTAGTTGTTTTATATATATAATTTTTTCCATTTTTTTATAGTTTTTTTTATTTCTTACTCTCAAATTTATAACTGGCTTACAAAGTTAATCAGAAAAAACGGTAAACGGATTTGAAAATCCCTAATGGCAGGTCTATAAAGGTAGCTCATACATCTCAAAAATTTCAAGCTGTTTTAACCTCGCCCATGTTTTCAACCATGCAATTATGAGATCCTTAATTAAAATTACATAATTAATTAAATGATATGTATGGGATGAAAATTGCAATATAAATAAATAATAATATAAGGAACGTGATTAATGGCTTAAAATATTGGAATTATATTTATTTAACAAATACATGAATTAGCTTCTAGAACACAATTTATCACAATTCGTTGAGATTACTTACATGCCTATTGATAATCTTTAAATAAGGTAAAAACAACGTTGTTTTTTAAGTTATATAGTTAAAATCCAGCAGTCTCTAAATTCAAAATTTTGTGAAAAAATTCTTCTATTAATTTAATAAGCCGATAAAAAGCTAGTCTCAATAATAAGAGTTTTTATACAATCATGCATTTATCATCAAGAATTAAAATTGTTTGCAACGCTGCCTATATCACCATTTTGATTCTTAATATTAACGGAAGAATGTTGGGTGGTAGAAGATGACATAACTGGGTTGGAGATCGCATCATAAACTTTTGTTGTCGCATCTATTTTGTTGGAATTCGTAGTCGTAAGATTTGTATGATTTGTACGAGACGTGTCGGAAAAATGAGGAAACGGCCTGGTGTTAGGGTTATTGTGCAAAAAAGGACCGTTTATTTGAGATAAAGTATTTTTAAGTGGTGAGGATTGGGCATCAGTATTAATTGAAACATTTATTAGGTGAGCATTTTTGGTAAGATGGGCATTGTCAGTATGAAAACATGTATCACCGGATGCGCCAGGCCCTACCAGAGTGTTAACAGTTTTGTAATCCAACAAGACCGATTGGTCGTTATTGTTTGCCAAAAGTTTACCACTTTTGGTCGCGAGTGGATTAATAGATGGATCATAAGATATATTCATGGTAACAGGTTGATCAGGTGGCTTCTTTTCAATAACAGCTGATAGGGTATTTTGTTGTGGAGGAAGAACAATACTGCTGGCAAGGGTCAAAGGTGTGTTTGTGGTTACAAGAGTGACACTGGTAGAAGGCGGAGAATCGCGGGTCGTTGTGCTAAAGCAATTAGACCTTGTGACATTCAAGGGATCGGCAGATGTAGAGACAGGCGCGAGTTTTGATAATTCTGTAACAACTTCTCCCTCTATAGTGTTTCCCATTAATTGAGCATTGTCCGCGAGAGGTGGTATAAAGTGAGCATTAATCTCTGTTGTTAGTTCGCCTTGGTTAATAGAGGTAGCCTTTGGCGGATTAGTAAAATGTATGGGAGTATTACGGCCGTTTATATTCACAGTTGTTAGGATTGAGTTTGAGTCGATGCTCTGATTGTTATAACTTTCGGTGGCCCTACTATAATTAGTTTTATCCATAGAAGCAGCAGTAGTCGCATTGACTAGTGTTGTAGTAGGTAAAGGAAGAGGAACCGAAAGGATGAGCTGGTGGTTTGCTAACGGCACTTTTGCAATTTTGTTCTCGGTCGAACCAACCGAGAATAGTTGTGGAATCGAGGTCGAAGGTGGCTTTTGAACGGTAACGGAAGCGAGGCTATGCAACCTATTGCGAAGCAACTTATTCTCGATTTGGAGACTTTTATTCACTTCTGTCAGTTCTCGCACCTGATCACGCAAAAAGTCCATTTCTGATTTAACCGCTAGCTGGAGATGGCTCTTAACCAAATCCTAAGAGATTAAAACATACACCCCGAAATGTTTATGTTTTATAAATTAAAATAATAAATAAAAAAATGGATGTTAAAAAATAAATTTACCATGGCTTGCTCAATTTTGTTATCAATAGCTTGGGTAGTGTTAGATGCCCTATCATTAATATAAAACCAAAACATATATTTAAGCATTTATAACATACTAAAAATATTATTGCATCAACTTTGATATTCCTAAATACTAAAATTTTCAACCCAAAACAAACAAATATAAAACATAATTTGGTTTACCATATAAAAATGTGGATTTTTTATTTGCAAAATATATGTTTGTGAATAACTCTGACAGAAATTCAAACAAATCTTTGATATTGATTTAATGTTTTATGAAGCATCCACACAAAAAAAAAAAACAAATCGGAAAGTGAAACAAAAAATAAAAGACAAAATTCAATAAAAAATCAAAAAAAAATTATTTATAAATATTGTTATAAAACAGGTCTAACAATTATATTATTATATATCTCTAATATAAATTTAAACAATAAGTTTCTTTCATTTTTTTAAAAAATAGTTTAATTTGTTTTAATTACACAAGTCAACAAATTTTTGAGAGTTATGTGTTGAGAATAAACCTGTCAAGGGATTTTTAAATTCGTTTATCGTTTATTCAAATCAAACTTAGTTAGTCAGCTATAAACATTAAAAATTTTAGAAAAAAAAAAGTCAAAAAAGACTCAAAAAACAAAAATAAATTGAAATTATTTTTTTGCAAATTCACAACAGCTAAACTGTTTCAAACTTCAAATAATATTTTTATTTAATGATATATTGTGTCGTATTTAAGTTACGCGAAATATTTTGTATGATCTATATTCTAATGTAAGAGCTTGATAAATTAATAAAATTTATTTCTCATTATTTGTGATGATAAATTTAATTTACAAGAACTTTTATATGAATATTAAATTTTTTCTTTTTAGAGTATATTTGAATCTGTCAATTTGGTCAAAAAGGGCCATTTTTGTTACGCACGGATCCAGAGCCGAAGGTGGAAGAAGAAAAACGTAAAATATATAGTAGAAGGCTAACATGGGGATGCATTCTTTTATGTTTTCATAAACTTATTTTTTTTAACATTGATATTTGTTGACCTGTGTTATTTAAGATAACATAGTTCGACAAGTATTTGAGTAAAATCAAACCTACTTTCTCAATAATCTTTGTAAGCCAACTAATGTTTAAAAAAATAAGAATTAAAAACAAAAATATGGTGAAAAAATATTTACATATATAAAACAGTTAAACTTTCAAATTCAAAATTTCATAACATAAAGCGTTGAAAAATCGTATAAGCTGGGGTGCATATTCTGTATGATTTAAATATGGATGAGATATATATATTTTAAATGAACAATTAAATCTCAACAGACTAAAATCTAAAAAATTTTATAACTTTTTTTTACGATTTTCAAGATCACTACCAGTCAATTCGGCCATTTTTTAAATTGTGTAGGATCTATTGCGCCATGGCTCAGTCAATCAAAAATTAGAAAAAAAATTTGAGATAAGGCCATTGTTATCAAATTTATAAACTTCCCAACCCTATATTAATAACACAGGCCAACAAATTTTTGAGCGTTATGAGCTAATTAGAGATCAAACCTGCCATCTTAGGGATTTTTAAATCCGTTTACCGTTTTTTCTAATCAAACTTAGTAAGTCAGCTATAAACATTAAAAATTTAACAAAAAAAGAAAAAAACAAAAAAAATTTAAAAACAAAAATAAATTGTTTTTTTTTGCATATACAACAGCTAAACTGTTAAATTCAAACTTCAAATAAAACTTTTATTAAAACTCGATAATATATCAAGTCGTAATTAATTTTGGACGCAAAATATTTTGTATTATTTAAATGCTGATGTAGGAGCTTGATATACTAAAAAACTTTATCTCAATATTTGAGATGATGAATATAAGTTACAAGGGATTATTATATGAAAAAAAGATTCATTTTAGGGTATTCTCGATCTGTCAATTTGGTCAAAAAAGGCCATTTTTTCGATATGGACGGATGAAGCCAAAGGCGGAAGAAACTAAGAAAAACGAAATATTTATATGAGATAAGGTTATGATGAGTAATTATTATTTTATGTTTTCAAAAAATTCACTTTTCTGTCATTGATATTTGTTGTCCTGTGTAATAAATAATAAGATTTAAACTAATGGTTGGTGAAAGTGTAATTGATATTAACCCATTGTGAAAAACATAACATTTTTTATATTTGTGGTAAAAGAGTTACCTCCAATCTTTTTCCCTATTTGGGAGGCGGCTTACCCGTCAGGCTCTTTTAACTCTACAGGCCCGGCAGAGTTAAATAAGTAATACGCGCCAAAGACCTGGGTAGGCCTAGGTTCTCAGAAAAATGAACGTCTTGATTAGTTGGGAGTCACCTATTAAACTACTAATCAGGCTCAACGCTGCTTAATTTGGGTCAGAACACAACCAAGTTTACATGCTCAGGGTTGTCCAACCATAAATAGTAAAAAGATTCTAACCATATTTTGAGTTTAAACAACATTTTATGCATATTACAAAATATAGAAGAATTAAGAATACTTTTTTACAATAAAAACGTAATAATTCAGATAAAATCAAAAAATATTATATTACATCTTTTTGGTTATGTTATTTATCCACCAGGGCTAAAGCAAGATATTAATTAGAAGAGCTTTTTGAGCAAGACACATTTTGTTGTGGGAGACTACCTTTCACACTAATATATTTTATGTTACAGAAAAGCTCACAAATTTTTAGCTAAAACACAGGGCATATTATTGATTTATATATTTTTAATTTTTTATGGGGGCTAAGGCCCTTGTAGGTGGCACCTGTATTTACGGTCCTGTGTCTGACTCTTGACACCTTAAATTTTAAGTAAAATAATTTAAAATTTTAATAGATGAACAAAAACTTACAGTTCTACAAGACTCCCAGAAAACTGATTGTTAATAGCTTCAAATATTTCATCTCTCACAGGTGTTGAAAATGAGTAGCTACTTTTATTCAATAAGCCTTTAATATCCCCTTCATAAATATTACCAGTGACATCCAAAAAATTTTGAGCAAATCTCTTGCCAGGTAATGTTAGTGATGGATTAATTAGATCAGTATAATTAATGATATTCTATATATTTCAAATAAAAATTAAAATATACTTGCACATTAGATTTTAATACTAAATCACTATCTAATGAATTTAAAGATTCTAGATATAAGGTGTCATTAATAATATTAGGAGTCTGGCATTTTTCATCTAACATTGATATTTCATTTATTTCGGCAAGCAAAGAAGCTTCTTTTTTAAGTATATCATCTTTAAAAAAATAAATTATATTAAATTACCTTCAGCAAAAGAAACTAAATCAAGTTTGTTTTCCTGAGCTTGAAGAGTAGATATAGAGGAAAAGCCACCATCATTACAAAACCAACGGCCTTTAGAGTATGGCACCTCAGAGGGTATCTTTACAATCTTAAATCTTGGCAACGATTTATTCAATGACACAGCATGTGAGCATAGCGAATGAGATATATCTCCATTAGGTATCAGTTTGTGTTCAAGAACTAGAATATAGGGTTAAAAAAAGTACCTTGAGGTTTATCGTGATGTTGAGAGTTATCAGTATTTGGATCATTAATAACTTTTGGAGCCGAATCTTCCTGTATACTAGTAATTTGAAAATAACTCTTTTTAGCATTATTGGCCTGTTTATTTTCAGAATCAGAGTTAGTATATTCCATATTAAAAGTTTATGAAATGACGATTAAACATGAGGGAATCATCAGCTGGCAATAACCACCTGGTAAATTCAGGTGCTCATTCCATTTCAGAAGACTCTTGCATCCTTTAATTTATACAAAATATTTGGCACCCAAACTTAATAAGAGATAATATATTATTTGTTTTAAAAAAAGATACTATTTGTAGTTGTTAAGCTGATTTAAAAAGAAAATTAATTTTAAGATTTTTTTGTTTTTGAATTTTTGTTTTGGCCACGTGTAAAGTGAGATTTTACTTTCGTTTTTTATTCTGTAAAAAAACGCACTGTTTTAAAGTTACCAAATTTAGTTTATGCACAAACACTTTTTCTATAAGGAAAAATTTGTTATTTTAAAATTTTACGAAGATAAAAATAGTTAACTTATAAATTTTTATTAAAAAACGGCAAGGCACGTACAATAACTCTCAAAAGTTTGATCGTGTGTAACATGAATCTAAATTTAAAATAAGAAAATATGTATCATATAATGTAATGCTATATCTCTATAATATTATTAAAAACATGTTACATTAAAATTTTTTAAATTACGTATAAAAAAACATAAATTTTATAAGCCCTTAAAACCAAACTACTAAATCTTAACTTTAAATTTTTAGAAATTTTTTCAAATGTTTTTGTTATTTGTGTAAAATTAATGTTTATTTTACATTTTAAAATTTATGACATTAATTTAAAAATAAGAATTATTTATTTTCTTATAAAACATTAAATAAATTTTTAATATATCAAACATAATATTAGGAGGAGTTAGACATTTTAAGGAGGATTCATAAAAGTAAAATATAATTAACTAGCGGATATTAATTTTTTTATAGAATTAGATATAATAAAGAAAAAAATAATTCCTGAACAAACATTTTTTATATTGATCATATAAAAAAACATCTATAAAATAAGGTTGCAATATTTTTGAAATTGGCATTGGGGTTCTATCGGTTTTCAACATTAAATTTACTATGTGATAAAAATTAACTTAGATTTGGAATTTGGCCAACAACATTTAGTATTTTTAAAACATGTTAGTCTGCTCTCAGAGATAATACATTTTTACAATGTATTAAGATTTATCAAACCTATCAGCTCTCCAACTCTCTCTTCTAGTAATAGTGCGAAAGACGCATTTAAAACTTGTCGCCTTTCTGACCGGATATGTGTGAAAGAGACAACAAACACGTTAACCTTTGGTCAATTCAAAAAGTTGTACAATTGCAAAATTTTAATATTGTATTTTTTATACGTTAGAAGGTCAAGTGTAGGGCATGTCATAACTCCAAAATTGGGAAGGGGTCCATAAACTCGGGAGTTTTTTTGGGCTAGTTAATACATGTAATTATTACATAATTAGCTGCTATTTCATTTATTTACAACTTTCATTAATGAGTTTGGACTACAAAAATACAAATTCCAATATTTTCAATAAGCTAATGTTAACTAGCAAATTCCAAAAAAATAAAACCGGAACTCCTGAGTTTATGGACTACTTCCCGAGTCCCGGATTTGACATGCCCTAGTCATGTTCAAGACTAACCAAACTTTGCTCTGCTACCTTATAAATTTGGATTGAGCCCTTAACTGTTAAATATTTCCGTCAAGTCAAAAGCAAAAAATCAAAAAACATAAATTAATTCACTGCACGATCGATCCTAATGTTTTCAAAGTTAATATCAACAAAGAAAGCTGCGAAAATTTTATTAACATAACTTTGAGAAGGTATTTTTTTGCGTATAACCTTGGGCTATACTAAAATTTTTATTTGGAACTTAAAAAGTGAAAGATATAAGTAACATCGTAAAGTTCAGAGCAAAATTTAGCAGGCGGTGTATTTTTTGATAGGGCACAACTTTCAAAACTACATTTTCCGTTATATCGAATTCGCCAAATTTAATAAAGTCTGCTAACCGGTGACATATATAGTCTAATTGGCCTTAATATCTTTTTTTGGAGGTTAAGGAACTTAAGAGATGAAGATATTACTCAGGCAGTGATTTTGTTTAGAATAACAGCATCAATCCCTTCATTTCAAGTGGAATTTAGGGCGCGCTTAAAGTTCATTCATTGTTGGAAATTTTTTTAAAAATTTAAAAATTTAAAAAAAAATATTAAATTTGAAAATTTTTAAGCGTTAGAATTTATAAAGGAGGGATTTTAAAATGATTACACTGGACAACAGAAAAAAACAACATACACGATATTTACAGGTTTTTGTTTAGAATTTTGTGAAGATCATGATGGCGCTTTTAGTTTTTTTTACTGATGCCTCCAAAAATTTTTAAAAAGACCTCAAAGTAAAAAAAGTGATTTTTGAATTTTGAAAAAAATTAAAAAAAATTGGAATCGTAGGATAGAGGATTCTGATTTTAAAAAAATTAGATAATTTGCTTTAGTAGAACTCTAGTTATTTAAATTTGAAAATATCTATATAAAATGTTATTTTTAAGTTCATTGAACTTTTACACTCAACTCACACTGACCTACCCCTTATTTGCTCCTTCACGAAACCCCACCCCCCCCCCCCCCCCCCCAACCCCCCCTCCCCCCCCCCCCCCCCCCCCCCCCCCCCCCCCCCCAACCCAAAATAAAAAAAAAAAAAACTAAAAAAATTAAAAACTTTTAAACCCCCCCCCCCCCCCAACCTTAACCCCCCCACCCCCTTGGCTCCTTACGCTTCATTCCCATTATTTTTTTTATACACGCTCTCATTTTCCCTCCATTTGATATATTCCGCATCTAGGCATTTTTGGCTTAATAGTATACGAGCGCCGCTTGTATGTTTTAATAAATAAATTGGGAGTTAGGTTAATATTAGGTTAGTATTAGGGTTAGGTTAATCTTGGGACGTGATGGGGTTAGGGTTAGTGTTAGAGTTAAATTAGGGTTAGGGTTAAGTTAGGGTTAGTGTTAGGTTTAAATTTTGATTAGGTTTGGGGCTGGCTGGTTTTATAGGCTGGTTAAGTTATAGTGTGAGATAAGGCTATAATTTTCGCTTTTACATATGCCAACAAATTTTCTAGATATGAGCTAACTACAAAGATAAAACCTGCCATCTTGAGGATTTTCAAATCCAACCGTTTTTCTTATCAAATTCAATTAGTCAGCTATAAATATTGAAAATTTTAGAAATGTCAAAAAAATAAAAAAGATTCACAAAAATAAACCAAAATTGTTTTTTTTGCATATTTACAACAGCTAAACTGTTAAATTCAAATTTCGAATAATATTATTATAAACCGACCAGGGGCGTGTTGAGGGGGGTCAAAAAAGGGCAATTGTCCTCCTTTATGAATTTTTTTTTAATTTAATGATGTAACCAGGGGTTGAATTTATATATCAAACATATAAAAGGGAATAGAAATCAATAAAATTGCTATTTTTTTTAAAAATTATAGCCTTATAAAATAATTTTGCAATTTCTTATTTATTTTTTTTTTTTTTCCTCCCCCCCCCCTCCCCCCCCCCCCCCCCCCCCTAAAAATTTTTTCCTTCCGCTTCTAAAACCAATAACTATTGTTTTGTTAATTGGGACGCGAAAATTTCTGTATTATCTAAATGCTGATGTAAGAGCTTGATATACTAAAAAATTTTATTTCTCATGATAAATATAAGTAGGGATGGTTATATGGAAAAAAAAGTCTTAAATTTTTTCTAAGGATATTTTCGAGGTCGCAAAATCTGTCGATTTGGTCAAAAAGGCCATTTGATATTGACGGACAAAGGCGGTAGAAACAACTAATTGTAATTTAGCTTCTTTTTCAAAAAAAAGCTACTTTGTTGCGACCAGTTGATAAGAAATGATGGGCAATATGTGCATAGATTTGAACTTTTTCATTTTTATGTTCTAAAATATAATCGTTTAAGTACTTTTAATTATGTTTTACGTGTAATTAAATAAATGGTGCATAATGTTATGTTTATGTTGTAAATATTTGGTGCTAAGTTACAAAATATCTTTACCTATAAAACTAAATTATTTAGGATTATATTCGCATTCCATGCTAAAAACTGGTCTAGAAAAGTTGATTGTATAAATAATTTATAGTCTGGCTTACGAAAAATTTGGGTCTGAAGAAAGGTGTAAGAAAAAAAATGAAATTTAAAAAAGTAAAAAAAAAATATTAATTTTCATAAAATCAAAATACCTTGAGTTGTTAACGAAGGTTTTCTCTTTCTAAACACTTTTTTATTTTTTGCTTTTTTTATTATCAAATTATTGAAGCTCAAAATACCTCTAAATGACCAAATGGCGTTTTTGACCCTAAATAACAATAATTTTTAGGCATTAGAAATAATTCTGACTTCATATTCGTAATCAGCACCAAAAACTTGACCAACATCAATGGTTGCCATGAATGAAGCTTGAGGTCGTCCAAATTTTGTTGTCCAGTGTTATTAGCTAGGTTTATACGTATTTACGTAAATTTAATAAAATATTTATATATACTTTTAGCCACTGCTCAGGATATAAGAAAATATTGTTAAAAACAATGCTCCAATGTGAAACCATAAAAAATTTTTAATATAATTAAAAAAAAATGAATTAATTCTAAACGCGCCCGCCCTTAAATGTATTTTAAAATTTAATTGCATAAAAAATGATGGATATATATATAAAATTTCAAATAATTGCCAAAGTTAATTTGTTAACAAAAACGCTTTTTACGTGCTTTTATAAAATTTAAAATGCTGAACAATTTTGAATAGGTTTTAGTTGTGGATCAGGGTATGCTGAGACGCCTTTTATATTAAGTAATGTCTGAGGCTAAAAAAATTCTGATTCCGCCCCTATGCATTGTCGATTATGGTGTTATGAATGCGCCGGCCTTCGTAGCAATTTACATTATGTGGAACATTGTAACAAAACTATTAGGTTTGAGGTATATCTTATACCTTTCCCCATATAAGGGCGCCATGACCGTTTAGGACTTTGACTCTTTTAACCCGAGCAAAGCAATTAATGTGGCTGAAGGGTTTAATAGTATCTGTGTCGTAGGCCTTTTTAATAAGCAGGACAGCCATACCCTATTGGGGCATTCTTAATATTTATTGAATATCTTAAGCTAAGAAGCTAGAATTTAAAATGACTAATTATTGCGACACACACAATTCCCCTTGTACGATTAACGACTCTGCAGATAAGACCCATCATGAATATTGATGAGAAATTTGCACCACTGCACATTGTGTCACAGAGCCCTCATTCACACACTTTGTTATTCGCTTCTGTTTGTTTCTTGAAAATTGCTCCTATATAGCCTTTAACTAATTTTATCCAATCCTTTATAATGGCTTAAATTTATCATAAGCCTATCTCTTTTTAGCTACGCACTTAAGTTAGCCCCAAATAGTGGACCTTTAATTTTATAAAATTTCTAATTATATTATTAAATACCTAGATATGAAAACTTAGCTCATCCAATAAAAAATAATTACCAATAGTACTATTGCGTATAAAATTTTTTATTGCTGTTCTTGCTGCAAAACAGCGGTTATATGTAACAATTTCTAACAAGTAATTGTTGTAAGTCACGTGGCAAATTAATAAATCGGAACTATTGGCATAGCAGCTTTGGAAGGAAGGATTTAGTGCGTTACCTAAAGGAATGAAAAGCACGCCCATAGGTATAAAACGACACGAATGCGTTATAAATTGGACAAATTGAAATACGTGATTGTATTGTTTGATGCACATCTTTCAAGTGACATTTTATTAGAGAAAATTGTCTCCGTATTAGGAGGACCGTAAAAAACAGTAAGCTGCGAAGTGGCATCGGTCCCAAATTGAATTCTCAATATATCATCACTAATGTCAGAAAAAACCACGTTAAAACAAAAATTCTATATTTTGAATTTTTTGATATATGACTCGACCCGTTGATTTAATGGTTTGCCGGCCCTTGTCTTCAATTAACTCGGTTTTAAAGAATTTTTAAAATTTAAAGCAAATAACGATTTGAATTATAGCATACGCCTAAATATATATTAAATTAATTGAAATCAGTCGGCCGCAACATATCTTAAATTGTCTAGCACGTTGGATAATTTGACATTATTTAATTTTATGGATCTTAAAATTGTATATTTAACATTGCTCTTTTATTAACAACAAAACAAAAGTTAACTCTGAACATAGCATATTAACCGCTTAAATAATATTTTAAAAACATTTAAATTTACAAAAAAAATATCAGCGTTTCACTACTCTTTAGCAAATTCACAAGCTATATTACAAATTTATTCAATCAAATAACAGATAAAATTGATTAAATCACTGAGCAAATTTGCTTATTTATTAAAAGAATCTATAAATAAAATGTTTTTGCCGCTAATTATTAGAATTGAAATTTATATTTTAAATTGATATTTTGCTAACAAGTTATTAGTTACAACTTTGTATTTTTTTTAAAAAAAAGACTTGACTAGCCGTAAAACAAATTGGATATTCTATTTTATCCTTTCTTTACAAATTATTTTACAAAGTTCAGACTCCTTTTCTGAGTTTGCTCGCATTTTTCAATTACTTTTGCCACGCCAAGCACAAGCATAACATTAGAATTTTTGGGACAAAATAGGACGACATCTTAATCTCGCAATGACATCTAATTCCAGTAGGAAGCTAAAATTTCCCACAAACCAATTTTTCCCTTATCTTATATTCTGTCCGGAGCAAAAAATTAATACTTTTGTGTGACTTGGTAATAGAAATACTCTTTAAACCGAAATAATTAGTTTCTTCATTCATCCCATAAAAGAACCTACATAATTATGAACACTTGAAATAATATATGTTACAAATAGGACCTCTAATTTTAATGATATAGGAATTTTTAAGCTAAATGGACAAATTAGTTTTAAAGTTATCTAAAAAGTGAAAAAAAAATTTAATAGCATATTTCTTATAAATACCCTTAATCAATTAGTCGAAGATGCTTGTTATCCGACAACCACATGTTTTCTAAAATCCATAAAATATTATACAACCTTTTATAAAGAAACAAAAAGGATATATCAAGTTGCGAAAATTCTGTACAAAAAATGGTTTGGTCTCCGCTTTTGATATCCTTCCTAACAATTTGGAATTGGCTGTTATACACGGTTCTCGGCAACCCGGACGCTAAACGTCTCTACGACGATTTGCTCAGCAATTACAATCGACTCATTCGACCGGTGGGGAACAACAGCGACAAGTTGACCATCAAACTCGGGCTCCGGCTCACACAGATATTGGACGTGGTAAGTATTTTATTTTATATAACAGGTTTTCTCATTTGTAAAGCAGGGTTGGCTAAGCCATGTTGATAAGATATGTTAAATAGCTTTAACTTAGGGATACCTGTGTTAGATCTCCTTTGCTTGTACCGGATACATATATACTTAATTCCTTATTTTCTCAATATTAAGAAAATCTACGGCGTAGCGGGCCCGGGAAAACGTCTTTGGCACGCGCCATAGTAATAGGACACACTTCTTTTTATGCAAAAGCAGAAGCTATTTCAACACCTGTGTTTACAAATTACATATTTTAAACATTTGCAGATAATTAATGTCCATATAGGTAATTAAACAATTCATATTGTGTTGTTGTAACTTGCCCACGATTGATTGGGGCTGTATCAAAAGCGCTACTTAATAAAATACCTCAACCCATGACTATCTTTTTGTATAAAGGCAGACAGGAACCTAGCATTATATTTTTGACAAATTGATGCTCGCAAGACTAACCGATTGATTATTGCGACAGTTAATACAACATATATGCGGGTTGCCGAGAAATTTAATGATATATATCCCCTTATGATTTTTTTTAAAAAATTTGAGGTAAATTTTTCAACGGTTATAACACTGCCCTTCGAAGTCTTCACTTACTTTTCATTGTATTAAATTGCTCGGTTTGCCATTTGGGCTCTGATGTTTTTGCTTGACAGAAAATGTTGTCCTGATATTCATAAAAATATATGGATTGATCAACGGGCTTTGTACAACTTTTTTTTTAAATTTTTAGTTTTTTTTAATCGGCTTTAAGTCCAAATTTAATTTTTAAACGCTAAAGGGAACCACTAAAAAAAGAGCAGGACGATTATAAAATGAATTAGAATAAAAGATTTTTATCTCACGTTTTCCCGGAATCCTCCTCAGAGGATTAAATATGAAGGATTAAAATTCGATGGCTAAATTTTCTTGCGCTTTTTTCGGCGTTACCAATATTGAATATTGTGTTGTGAAAACAATGTAAAAATTTCGCAAAAAACCTAAGATATAAATTCCTGCACATTTTAGCAAACCAATATGAAACAAAACAGCTGGCCGGTTTCTAACTAACTAAATTAGTTAGGAAATATCTGAGGCTATATCCCATAGGAAAAGACAGTAAGAAATTGCTATGTTTATTTTTCCTAGAGTTATAACATCGGTTACTGTAGCTTAAAACCAATGGACTCGAGACAATACAATGCGTTCTCATCCAACTAGAACAGTTGAGGTGGGTTATTATTTTTTGTACTTAAAAGAAATGGTTCTCATATTTCAAGATAGATTACATGATTATTGAGCTAAAATTTATATTTACTTATAACCACAACAGTGATTTTCATTTTCTTGGTTCAATGCCCCCCCCCCCCCCCCTAAATATCTTCAGATAAAAAAAAGTTCTATTTTCCCATGTCCACTCGAAAAATCCCTGAAAAATGAAATTGTGCTATTGCCCGAAAAAAAAGGAGCCATACACGCTAACTCGTCATATATAAAAAAATAATAGTAATAAAAGATATAAAATTAAGAGCCATTGGAGAAATGACAAACCACACATTACATTCTGTGAGAAAAAACGGAGCTCGTGGAAAATTAATTTTGGAGAAAATTGGGAGAGGGTGAGACAGAACAACTCAAGCAATTTAAAAATAATTTATACGACTAACAAATAAGATATCAGGGGAGGGAATAAGGACACAATGATGATTAAACCATACTCGAAGTTGCATGGACAAATTTCACACGCGATGACTAGGTCTTACTTAGTTTAAGATGTTGGAAATACACAATTTTTAGAGATTTTTGTTTTTAAATAACATAACAAATTACAATTTATTTTAAACAGGTAATAGGTTTATCTGACCATTGCAATGTTTTATAATAGCCGGTCTACAGGTTAATGTAGAATAATTTTTGATCCTTACGTTCGAACTTAATAACCAGTGGTCGGTAAAAAAATACCAAATTTTGTATTGCTGACGCTTGAAAATGTCCCAAGTCACAACATATTTTTAAAAATTACCCTTTTTAAATTTCTTTACACTTGTCAAGCAATTTTTACAAATATATTTGCTCGTAAAAACTAATGGTGATACATGAAAGGTTATCTTAAATTGAAATTAATCTTGTTGAATTGGTGTTAGGTTATAAAAATTAAAAATAGGGTATAATATATTTTTTCTGGTATCAATGGCTGTAGCCAGTACTGCTTTTAAAGGTAAATAAAAAAAATTGTTTTTATAAATATTGGGCAATATTTAAAAATGAAAAATGTTATTTGTTCGTGCAAAAATATTTTTAATATCTCAAAAAAGCTGGTCACTTTTATGTTTATAAAATGCGTTCAATTTATTTTTCTAGAAAATTTATACTGGAACCAATATTTCATCAGTTAGTATAGAATACATCTACTTTTAGTGTGCCGCGAAATTGTAAGTCATTTAATAAAACAAAATCACCAGAAAACGTTAAATTTTAGTTCAAACCTAATCTATGTAAAAAAAATTTAATTATATAAAAGCAGGTTTTAAAAAAATTCTCGAAATTGTCTATCGATCCTTGCAATTAATACATTTTGCAATATTTTCAAATGTTGGCAGGCGGTGGTGACCCGAGCTAAGTTGCAAAAAACTTATTTTAAGTTGTCTCCTAAAAAAAACTAATCAATAAAAAAATCAGTTGACCATAGGCGATTAAAAGGACGCGTTCAGACTTGATTCATTTCTTGGAAAAATTTTTAAAATTTTCTAAAGGCGCGTTCAGAGTTTATTGAATTATCCGATGATTTTAAAAAAAAATTAACAATGTTAAAATTAAATAAAACTTACAGATATCCTCAGAACAATTGCACCGGAATAGAATGGTTGATAATTTTCGATGTATTCAAAATAGAAATTTAAATTTTTTTTTAAAACGAATGAACTCTGAACGCGCCGAAAGTTGCAACTTGGAGAGCGTTTAACGAACAACAATTTAAAAGAGGGATACGAAAAACATTGTTATGGTATGGCTGTTAAAGTATAAAGTTGATACTTAAAAGCCCGCCCGGCCCGGTGCCATTATGCCTTAGTTATAAACAAAAATTAAAAATGATTATTTATCATCACAGGAAAGGAATTAATTATACACATATATTTTTTTAATTTTAAAACAATATTTTGTTCGCTTGTAACAAAAGAATTTCGTGCCGTATTTTTGAATCCGAGACGGGCCGTGCCTAAAATAAAAAACCAAATTCCGGGCCGGGCCTAAATTGTATGATATGTCAGGCGGACCGAGCCGGAATATCACAGCCCGGTTTGACCTCTAATGGTTAAGCTAGTATTTTGCTCATATCTAATTGGAGTGTACTATATACTTTAACATATAATTAATTTGTAACAAACTGGGGGGCAGCTTGGAAATTGCATTCATTACAAGGCCCTATTTGAGTCTAACTGAGGATCACATTAATTTTTTTAATGGGCCAACCTTAGTATGAACAGATGGCCATTTTTCATATGATTAATTTAAGTTCATGGGAAAAATAAGGGTGTTATGTTTATTTGTTTTCTTGATCCAGGGAATTTGCTAAACTCATATTCTAGGACAGGGAATAGAAAATGTTTAATAATTACCACTAACAATACATTATTATAAAATCCAAAAGTGGAAAAATAGAATTTAGCATTTTTAGGGGAAGGCTCAAAACTTGCGACAATTGGTTTCACAAAACTTCTTTTTCATTTTCCCCATCATTTAATCCTCCAGGGTATTACTCCGCATCCCTTCGTATTTTTGTTTGGTTCGAACCAAAAAAAAGGAAATTTAAAATGGTAGTGGGAAAAAGATAGATGGACAAAAGATATATTAATATTTATAAATATCAGAAAAAAAAGAAAAATAATGAAAAGGTATATATTACTGTCATATCATATACCAAGTCTTATTTGTGGCATATTATTTATTTTTTAATATATAGAAAAAATATGAGTTGAGATTACATAATCAAAGTTCCAAATCATGTATGCAGCTTCGTACCCTAATGATTTATCAGCCCTAACTTAAATTACCCTAAAAATAAGTTTATATTTAATTAAAAAAAGTTAGAACAGGACCGGTCCGTGATATATTGGCGCCCTTAGATAATTGCCAAGCCTATTAAACGCCTAATTCTTCTAACTTGCAAAATTAATTTACCTACTAAGAACAGTCTGGTGCCCCAGGGCATCAAATAATTTGCTCTTATGATGGACCGGCCTTGTTAAGCAACGATACCTGGTTTCTTCGGTTAAGCATGTGGCTTATTAATAAAACAAACTTGCACTGAATTAATATAGGCTATCATCAAGAAAGCTTAACAACAATAAAACTTTATTTTTGTTTATTATAGCACGAAAAGGACCAAATTATGACAACTAACGTGTGGGTTAGACAGGTAAGTAATAATACATTTAACACAAAGGTCGAATTATTCTAAATACTTTTAACAAATAGGGTAAGCGCACTAGCCTTCCGACTTTTATATATTAAAAATGGCATTTCAAAATTCAAAGGCCTTTCTTTCTATAATTAAACTACTAATTTTTGCTGATCCATATTTAAGGCAGGAAATTACAAATGCTGGTAGTTTCTTCAAATCCTATGTTTCACAAGTTTATAAAATGAATTTAATTCGCTTAATGGTCATAAATGGCAATAGGGAGATCTTATTGCGCCTAACTTAATCTAATTAAAAACTATTAACAAATAGCATATCTTATCTAAGATGCTACAATGTCATATTCATATTCAATGATATTTGAAAAAATTCCATATTGTAATAGCAAGGCACGGTCACTAATATCAATTTCTATTTAAGGAATGGCTGGATTATAAACTTGTGTGGGATCCGTTAGAATATGGAGGTGTCGAAAAGTTACACATTCCTTCGGAGAAAATTTGGCTTCCAGATATCGTTCTTTATAACAAGTACCTTAAATATATAGATTAGATTATTGTATTATCGCGAATTAGAAAGTATTCTATCACTAATTAAATACTAATTATGCTTATTAAAGCCAAAATCCATAGTCATTTTATAATTATTTTCTTTCACGTGCAAAGTGAGTTTTTATTTTCGTTAAATTTTGTAAATTATAAAAATTTTAAAAATTAATTTTTTTTTAAATTTTTTCAAAAATTTTTTATTTCAGAAAAAGCATTTTATGTGCATATATTAAATTTGGCAACATTTTGAAATTTTGCGTTTCATTACAAAATAAAATTTTTTAAAATTTTGAAAATTTCACGAAAATAAAAACTCACTTTGCACGTGTTATATAGAACTTTTAAACAAATTCTCTGTAATGATATTAAACCCGTAATTGTATTTTATCGCGAATTCGATATACGCGAGTTACAAAATGCAAAATACATATTATAAAAATGAAGGTCTCTTAAGCTTCACAATTATTTTAAATATTATAATTTAAAACTGGATATTCCATACCCATTCCCAATGGCCAGCGTAAGGTATAACGGCGTCTCAAAGGGAGACATTTTTAGGCGCTTTTATTTAATGTAATTTATGGCAAAATTTTCACTGGCGCCTGTGCCCGCCCTTTTAATTATTTTCTAATGATCAGAATTAAACTATAGTGGATATAAATAACATTGTGCAGCAATTTTATAAAACTTGAAAAGAAAATTTGATTAAAATTTATGTCTCATGGGTTTGTATGCAAGGTTCGTTTAGGAATATTACCTTCAAATTTTTCATTGTTTTTGTATGAATAGAAAAACAAATTTTTGATAGAAACTTTGTCAATTGAGGAACATTTTAGATGATAGATTTAGCTTTTGTGTGGAATTAGAAGTATATTGTGTTACTAAAAGCTTAATCAAGAAACTTATAGGATGTTTTAGCCAAGAAAAAGAAGCACACATTAGTTTAAATTTTGACAACAACACATATCTTAAAATAGAAGATTTGAGGAAATAATGAAGTATGCAAAACTAGGGCAAATGCAGATAAAATATTTAGTGGAAAAGTAAAAATATGTTTTTAATCTTTTCAGAGTTGGCATTAATTACAATATTAGTTTTGTTTAAGAAAGTTAAACGTCTTTTCAAATATTAAAATTTAAACCTTAGTGATAAAAACCGTCGCAATAATAATTTGTATAATATCTTTATAAAAATGTTCAAATTAAAGCATTAAAACAGGTAAATTAGACGACGAAAATTGTTAAATATGAATATTTCATATAAAAAAACAAAAATATTAGATAATTATATTAATAATAATATATGCAAAATACGTGTTTAAAACGTTACCTGCTAGTCAATTATGAAAATTTTAAAAATACAAGCTAATATATATTGATTAAAAATTGAGGCCTCAAATCTGAAATTTAGGCGAGTACTATAGATATACTAGATAATCACTTTTTAGCTAAATATTCATAAGGTAGAGTATTTAAAAAAACTGACTATTATCAAGGAGGGTGTGTTTTTAAAAATTACGTATAACCATTACTGAGAGGCAAAAATCCGATGAGTTGATTTATCAATATCCGCTTACAACGCATTACCCCATTTTGAAAAGTAATAAATTGTCAAAAATGATTATTGACTTCCAGTTTTTGTTTTTTAATATTTTGCATTTCAGACCCACCTGTAAAAATAAATAAATTTATACTTCAATAATATCGCACATATTGTTTTCATATTAATAAACTTAATGTATACAAATTCTCAAAGTTATAGAGATTTGTGTGGTTTATACGCGCTCAAACCTACAAATTAGATTTTTTTACCCTAATTGTCCCTACGTTAGTAGAAAATGGTAGTGTTTTTTGTACAGACTAAACTTTGACATTAAGAATTAAATTATTTTAAAAAACATTCTAAGCGCCGATGGTAATTACGAAATAACTTTAATGACAAAAGCTACACTTCATTACACGGGCAAAGTTGTATGGGAACCGCCGGCAATTTACAAGAGTTACTGCCCTATCGATGTCGAATACTTTCCCTTTGATCAACAACTTTGTAGCATGAAATTTGGCTCCTGGACTTACGATGGCTTCCAGGTAAGACCAACTTCAATTATTCAAGGGATATAAGGTAATTTAGCAATGCGTACAAAAATTTAATCATTCAAAATGTTAAAAAGGTCATGTAAATGTTTGAATTATAATTTAGTTAATGTTAATAATTGGATAAAGTATGAGGTTTCGTCCACAAATTAGAGTTTGTTTGTCATAGCTCAAAAATTTTATATGATAAAGGAAAACAATTTGTTAATACAGGTAGATATAGCGCATATCGATATGACACCTGATAAATCAGGCACCAAAAAGAAAGCGACATCAAATGCAAGCCTTGCGGGAAATGGAAAAAACGAGGAAAATATGCAGCATGCTGCTTCATTTGATGAATTAAACAACCATATTGAAAAAAACTCCGGTATTTATGAAATATTAAGTAAATATGAAAAAAAAACTTTGTTAATTCTTATTAAAAAAAGTTGTTTAAACCCAGTTTATAGATTTGCTTATAAGTTTTTGAGGCTCATTTTTGATCGGAAATGTCATGTAACATTACCCTATATCTTGAAACCGTAGCATTCAAAAGATCAACTCCAGCAGACACTAGTCTGGCCACAACTATTACAACAAGCGCACCCGGTTCAAATGCAAAAGATAAGGATTATTACGAATATGGGATTGACTTGTCCGAATACTACCCGAGTGTCGAGTGGGACCTTTTAGCTGTCCCCGCTCGAAAAACTAACAAATATTATCCTTGCTGCGCCGAACCATACCCCGATATCACGTTTAATATTACAATCCGCAGAAAAACGCTCTTTTACACCGTTAATCTAATTATACCTTGCGTCGGTAAGTTCTAACTTAATAGTAAGAAATGTGTTATGTTATATAATCTAGTGGATTATATTGCTAAACAAATTAGCTGGATTTTGTTCTCTGTAAAAAAAAGAGGAAAGAAATTTTTTTATTTGCCTTTTTTTAGATACGAGTACCACCATTATACAATTTTTTCACGAAGTAATGTCAAGTAGTCCATTATATTAAAAAGTTTTTTAACGAGATGTATTTTTAACTTTTTCTCTCGACAGGTATCTCATTTTTGGCCGTGTTAGTGTTTTACCTGCCCTCAGACACAGGTGAAAAAATAACGCTTTGCATATCGATTCTCCTATCCTTGACTGTCTTTTTCTTGCTACTCGCCGAAATTATACCTCCTACCAGCTTAGTCGTTCCCCTAATTGGAAAATATTTGCTATTCACGATGATCCTCGTTACCCTAAGTATCTTTGTTACTGTTATCGTGCTAAACGTCCACTTCCGGACCCCGGCTACGCATAAGAAAATGTCTCCCTGGGTCAAAAAAATATTTTTGGACTTGCTCCCCAAAATGTTGATGATGAAACGACCGCCCAGAACTGGCGAAAGTGGTAAAACTGGCGGGTCATCTGATGGACTGACCCCTACCTCCGGTATATTTTGATTTTAAACTTAAATAATAGAAATCTTAACAAAATTTTGAAATTACGATTGTAAAATAATATATAAACTATATGTTCCCAACAGTTAACGTCACTCCGTCATCTTCTTCAACTTCGACTATGGGGTACCATCACAAGCATTACGGGATTAAACATCCAAGATTAAAGCAAAGGACAAATGCTGAACAATATAGTGTTGATAATTATGGGTAATTTGCTTTCATTTGTTGTTTTTTCAATATAACGTTTAGGAGGACTATTAAATTTATAAAAATGTTAGTCAAGGATGACTTAAGTGATAGAGACACTATCCGTGCATCTGTCTATAGTTAATCAATTAATCATACCGACCAAAAATTAAAAAAAAAATCTTAAACTAGCAATTTGACGTCTTAACAAACCCCATTTTCGGTTATTTAAATGGCTGTTTTTAAAATTGCAGAGTTGTAAAACTGCATTTATCACGGGCAGGAGCTCGGAACTAGTGATATAAAATGAATATTTAACTTTAAAAATTTTTTTATAATCACCTTTCTCAATTTTAGATTACAAAATATAACAATAAATTGAAAAAATTAAAACAATTTTGTTATAGGTTGTGCTATACAATTGTTGCACTCAGTAATATAAAAAGACCTAGCTTAAGTGCCGGCTTCGCGACTCGTTGTGGGTGTTTGGTTATAACTTTGGGTAACGGGAGAATTTGGAAATTTCGGTTTATAAGTATTTTGGTTTTTTTTTTGGCAAATTTTATTGGGGTTATTTTGACATCTTTAGCTAATTTTTGCCTGATGAATATATTTTAAATCAATCATTTGTTTAATCTTATAAGGCCAGTATTTTTTGTCACCAAAAAGGCTTAAAATAGATAGATTAAAAATTAGTATTTATATAGAAAATAAAATTGCGTCGAGAGTCACCTAAGGTTCCAGACATAAGCTTCCTGGTTCAGTCTAATATGTCTTTAATTTTTTTATAAATTTTTGGATTAAATTTAATTGAGATTGCAATTTTTATTTATATAATTGCCATAATGTATACCATTGATTATGAAAAATAAGAAAAAATTTAAATAATTGGCTTTTATTTTACTATATTAAAAAAAATAAGTGGGAAGTTACAAGAATTAATAATAACAAAAACAATGATTAACAATAATATAAAAAAATTTTTTTTACAAACTAAAATGTTAAACATTTTAAAAATAATTAAAACATTTGAAAAGATACATTAAAGCATTTGAAAGATAAAAAAAACATTTAAAAGATAACTATTCACTAGGCGGCACATCCTGACCCAATACGCTCGACACCGGGTTTTTGGCAAGACTCTACCTCTCTATTCACATTATTTTAGCAAATATTTTCCAGACTAAATTAAATTTTTACACTATTTGCGTCCAAGTTAAATTTTTACACTATTTGCGTTCAAGCTCAATTTTTACTTTATGTTTTTTTTATGCCATGTGCAAAGTGAGCGTTTATTTTCGTAAAATTTTCAAATTTTTTAAAAATTTTATTTTGTAAATGAACGCATATTTTTAAAAAGTTGCCAAATTTAGTTTATGCACTACTTTTTTTGAGATAATTATTTTAAAAAATTTGAAAAAAGATTAAATGTTGAAAATTTTAGGAGAATTTGTAAAATTGTAAAATAAAAACTCACTTTGCACGTGCCCTTATTGACAATTTTAAAGTCGGACACAACGAGAATTTAAAATAAACATTAATTATTATCTATAAAAGAGTATTAAGTGCCAATTGTCTAGCAAAACAAACATTTTTTATGTTTTCCCCAATTTTTCACTTTTTATTCATTTGTTGAAAATAATTCAAAATTAAAACTGTTAAATGTTAACCTTTTGTTTAATATTATTTAAAGCAAGCACACCAAATACTTGATCACTGTAAAAGGAAGGAATTAAAGTTAAAATAAAAAAACTATAAATAACCAATTAGATCTTTCAGCAAATTTGAATTTTGTTGATGAGATATATGTAGATGAAATGAGCCAAATCTAAAAATTACGCTATTAGTAATCCTTTTAAATTTAATTCTTGAGTTCTGTTGATCTTTATCGAGAGTTTTTTTGGTATGAATTTTAATGCGTATGCAAGTCTAAAATTTCTTTTATTAATATTGCTTAGAATGGACGGATACCATAACCGGATGGAAGAAGACGGACCAAAACTACATCCACAAGATTTTTACAATTATGGCTATGGCCACCATAAAAATAAGTACATTTATTTCTCATCTTCGTAAATTAAGAATGTAACAAATAAAATATTTTTAAAAATTTATTACAATTCTAAAACAAGTGGGTGCGATGTTTCGCCCATACCTTTTTTCATAAAGGGGCTCCATAACTTAGGACTTGAACTCATAGTAAGATTTCGCACCCCGGCGACTTAGGTTTTTAGCCTAGGCTCTTACTTTAGGCACATTTAGGGCCTACTACCATAGTAGGCCACTCAGCAGCTTTAAAGTGGTTACACTATATGAAAAAAACGCCTGTGCACGGATTCGAACCCTCAACCTCCTAGGTGTAAAACAGGAATGTTTGCCACTGAGCTATCTGAGCCGATTGAAGTTATTTCTAAGAAGAAAAAAACGTGCTACACTTATCACTTAATAGTTAAAATTTGTAAATTTAGGCATCCGATGTCGAAGGAGGATAGCATTGGACACAAGATATCATCGTTTGAAGAGAGTTTTGATTTCGATAAATTTCCCACGTCTGAAATTGAGTTAGCAATCGAGGGTATACATTTTATCGCCGAGCACCTGAGACACGAAGACGAATGTCAGCAGGTGCTTATATATTTATATAGCCTGTGATTAAAAAACGAGTTGAAATTCAGTGAATAAACATTTGTTGGAAGTGAGTTTCTTGTATTCATTCTATTAATCAAATTTTTAATTAATTTTGAGAACGGTTTATTAAAAATAATACCAGCATTTCCACTTTTTTCCACTCTAATTTTCAAGATACATAAATCATACATTTCACCCGCTTTTTAATAAATAAAAATCTTTGTCAACTTTTTAATAAATTATAAATAAAAAAAAATTCCTTTAATATTACCCTTATTTTGGAAACTATGTTAGCCCTAATATAATAGTAAATGCGCATGTTACAGATAAAAGAAGATTGGAAATACATTGCAATGGTGCTGGATCGCTTGTTTTTATGGATATTTACAATTTCTTGCGTATTAGGCACTTGTGGGATTATACTTCAAGCGCCCACACTTTACGACAACCGAAAGCCCATTGATATCACCACGGTTCCCAGCTGGAAAAGCTTGGGCTAGACTCTCAAATCCAAAATCTATTGTGGGAACTTAATTAATCATTTATTTTATTTTAAGTTTGCCCCAATAATCGACCATAACCCTCTAATATTGCCAAGTTACAAAGTGATCTTCTGACAAAATTATTTTATAAAAATACGAAAGGTTGAATTTTTTGCATTGCATAATACTTTACAAAGATGTGATCTTACCATAAATTTATTTCAGAGCGTCAATATCTATTTTTCAAAATAAATTTTTTTTCACCTATCACACAACGATCAATTTTTAATTAAATTCTTCACTATTTTTGTATTTAATGGCGCGTTCAGACTTTAAAATTTTATTTTTTGATTTTTTCCAAAAAGAATATTAGTCTAATGTTGAAAAAATATTTTAAACTCAAATTTGTACAATTTCAGAATTTTTAAAATTTTTTGTAAAAACGAATGAAGTCTTAACGCGCCCTAAAAACGAATTAGGAACAACTTACAACATCATTGTGCTCTTTTACTTGGGATTGCATTTATTAAGTAATTGCTTAGGACAAAATTTATATCACCATTTGCATTATTATATAGTGTTTTGTATGTATTTATTATTCTAATAATCAAGTGAAATAGTTTTTATACAGCCGCGATTGTCCCTAATGCCTCCTCATCTTTTAATCTCGGTGCTGTTTGAAGAATGATAAAACTAAATATTACACTTCAAGTGGATGCCGGAGGTGCAACAAAATAAATATCATCCTTCTATCAATATTCTATACTAGGGCTTCTTAAACTTTTGTTATTCCCGACCCCATTTATGATTGCGTGTTTCTTAACTACCCCAACAAATATAAAAGAAAAATAAATTAATATTTTTTGATGATATATTTATTAGGTAACAATATACATATGCATATGAAAATATATAAATTTAGAATTCGTTTTGAAACATATAAAAATCTAAAATTGAAATTTGCACAAAATGTTATAGAAATGTTTTTATTATAGTTTCAAAACAAAAGTGGATTCTGACCGTCTTAATTCTCTCGAATATATTTAAGTAGTTGGGTGGTAAATATTAAATTAAAGTTTACGTTAAAAATTTAATGAGATGGATGTGCCTGTTTTTTATTGCATAACAAATTAAATCGTGGTGTAATGTTTAAAACTGCTGGACGTAAGGCCTCTTCAACATTTTTTATCGCTGAACGATATTGGGTTAATGTGTGTTAAAGCTGAGAAAGTAACTTCACATAAATATGTGGTGTTGAATGGCAGAAGTACATTTAACGCCATATCGGCGATTGTGGGAAATTCATTTCTAGTTCTGATCCAGAATTCAGTCAAGGGCTTTTTTTGGAATTGTAGTTTTAAGTTTGAGTCACACGAAAGCTCAAAATTCCTCTTGAGCTTTAAGTGGCAGATGATCAATCTCACTTAAGCCAATCCAAAACGGCTTTTGAATCCAAACTATTTTTTGTAAATATAAAATATGTCCGGAACTGTATATCTAGCGCTTTTAAATGATTAACAAAAGTTTTTGCAGTAAAAGTTGTTAAATTGTATTTTTATCACTCGCGACCCCATAATTTTGCTATACGACCCCGAATGGGGTCGCGACCCATAGTTTAAGAAGTCCTGTTCTATACTAAACGCCGTTAATTTTTCTAACCAAAGCTCTTATCCACACATACGATTCGTCAGGAGCCCTATTTAAAGCTCGGGCGCTTTTAAATTCCGGATCTCACCAATTTTATAACTTTAGAATTTGTCAACAAACTCCGATTAATAAAAAAAAATGAACCCATGGCATGAATCAAATCAACTCTCCCATAATTCATTCCGTCTCGGCTCTTAGCGCAATAGCTCGATTTTACGTTTTACAAAATATCACAATACATACATAACGATCAACCATTTGCGGTAGCTTTATAATACAAACATATTAGAAAAGGTAAAACACCAACTGTAACTCACAAAATTTTAAAGTTAATATATATCAGCTATTTAAAAAGGTTTTAGGGGCCAAATCCCTTTCTAGTAAATTTTTTAGGTCAAATAATTTTGGGAGTTAAAATTGGGTTTAGTTTTAAGTTTTCTAAATTCGGTTTATTTATTTTTGTAAAGTAATGAATACTGAAAGTTAGAAAATCTTAAATACGAATTTTGGGAAAATCGGTAATCGGGTAGTTGAGGCTTAATGAAAGGGTGGACGTGATGTAAATTATTTTTTTTGGTCTTAGTGAAGTTTTGCCTTTGAATAACAATACATGTAAATTAAAACGAATATTAATTAGATATTTACCACTTTACCTGCACAAGCTTGACAATTGGTCTGTATTTGTATTTAATAAAAGTTTAATTTTTATAAAATTAATTTAAATTCTCTTGAGTAAAATAGTAGTAATATGCTTGTTAGATATGCATGTTTGATAATTTAATTTTTTTATGCGACACATGAGTGTGGGATAAATAAAATTATTTACTAATAAATATATCATTAATTGTTTATAACCTAAATAACACAGTTCAACAAATTTTTGAGAGTTATGAGCTAACTACAAAGATTAAACCTGCCATCTTTAAGATTTTTAAATACGTTTACCGTTTTTTCTTAAACTTTATTAGTTAGCTATAAACATTTAAAAATTTAGAAAAAATGTAAAAAAAAAAGATTCAAGCCAAAAATAAATTGAAATTTTATTTTTCCATATTCACAACAGCTTAAGTGTTAAATTCAAATTTTAAATAATTATATTGAAAACCGATAATACATCGTGTAGTATCTAAGTTTAGACGCAAAATATTTATGATCTTAATGCTGATAAAAAATTTTATTTATGAGATGATGAATATAAGCAGAGGACTTATTATGAAAAAAAGAGTTTAAATTTTAGGTATTCTCGAGGTCACAAAATCTGTCAATTTTGTCAAAAAAGGCATTTTTTGATATGGACGGATTCTAAGGCGGAAGAAACTAAAAAACCGAATTTTATGAGATAAGCCCATCATGGGGATGCATGCTTTCATGTTTTCATTAACTTATTTTTTGCGACATTGGTTTGTTGACCTGTGTAAAAAAAATCAACACAATTCGAGGCGTAACAAATATACGATTATCAAAAGTTATTCAAAAATTTTGATGGTTAAAACCACAAACTTTGAAAATACGATTATAAGTAGATACGGAATTCATAATGGTTTAAAGAAAAAAATTTAAAAAGGTAACAAATTTTGGTTTGCAATGCGACAATTTATAAAAGTTTATCCTAAAATTAACGAACACAACCAAATACAGATCTTATTGTCATAGCATAAGATGACTAACCGATTTTGAACCTTTTTAAAAAAAGTGACATGTGTGTTAGGTTTAATTTAAATTTTTTAGCTTGTGTAGCTAAATAAACTTTGATTACACTGGACAACAGAATTTTGACGACCTTAAGCATCATTTATGGCAACTAGCGTTTTTGGTCAAATGCAAATTACGAATATATTGAATTTTAGCCAAAGCCTCAGTTTTTTAGTTATTCGGTGTCAAAGTTAAGATTTTTCAATTTTTGGGGTATTTTGGGCTTCTATATCATAAAACGTATGGGTAGTAACAAAAGTTTAAAAATATATTTAGATTAAGGAAACATTCGTTATTAAGGTAAGGCATTTAATTTTTTATATGATTTAATCTTTATTTTTATAAAATAAGTGGCTTTCGTCATAAAATCCGTTTTTTGATCCTAAACAACTTGAAAGTAAATTGCTAATTATTTTTAAGCCATAACCTTTTTTTAAATATGTTATTTATAAAAAATAATATGCCAATAGATTTTTTGGAAAATTAATATTTAAAAAAATTTTAAATTTTTTTTTAACATTGAACGCGGCTAATTAAAAATTGTAGGCGTTAGAAACAAAGTTTACAAAACCCCTCAAAAAATTGTTTGTGTTGTTTTTTTGTTGTGTCTTATTTCTCAGCGGGGTATGAAGGGTTGACATTATTATGAAATTTTTAGGTTGTACAAAAAAATAATTAAAAATTATACCATAAGATAATCAAGCACAGAGACACTAAAAGTGTAAGGTGTTGCATGTAATGGATAAAGGCTTTCAAATGTTCTTGGCATCTCTCAATATAATAAAACATAAAAGTTTAACTGGTTACAAAAACAAAAAATAACAACCTATCCTCTACAAAAAAACAAACTTTTTAAGTTAAGCGTGCTTCATATGGATTTAAGTTTTGTACAAAGGCAAATTAGTTTTTCTGCAAAATAAAAATAAAAAATTTTAGTTTTTGGTAATCCAAGCCATTTATTACCGTTTCTGCGCCTTTTTAAGCGTTAATTACACGTTTTAATTAATTTTTTTTTAAATTTTATAAAAAATTTTAATTATTTAAGGCACAAAAATGGGTCTATCACTTGTTGGCATCTTACCATTAATTTGCATCTGTTAAACACATGCTTAAAAATCATGGTAAATTTGAAAGTACATGTATATTTGTTAATTTGTAGTATTTGACTGGATTTAACAATGAATTTGCTTCATGTGCTGAGCATTATGAAGACGCATTGCCAATTGGACAAGTATTTTATATAATTAAAGGTTAGAATAATCCTCAAAAAAATAAATATGGATTGTATACTGAACAACTTTCTGGTACAGCATTTACTATTTTTCCAAGATCTGCAAATAGAAGAAGGTTGTTAAGATTTCTTTTTGTTTTTTTATTGTTTTATATCTTATTTATCTATATATGGATATATACATAAAAGCTGGCTCTATAGAATATTACCATCTGTTGGTCATGAACCCTTTGAACCTCTTATATTACCCGAATTAGTTCTAAATTGGATGGAATGCCCTCCCACCTTACCTAGCCAAGTTTTATATATATTTTATCAAAAATGAAATATTTTTCTTTTAAATATTATATATTATAGCTAAGATGGGAACCTTTTGATATGCCAACAACTGAGACAGATTTTATTAAAGGTCTTAAAACCCTTTGTGGTACTGGTGATCCAACGCTTAAAGAGGGCATTAATGTTTTTATCTATGTAGCTAACAAATCTATGGGCTCAAAGTAGAATAATATTTTTATATCACTTTTTTGGTTGGGATTCATATATTTCTAAATTAAGCTTGACACTACTTAATAAATTTTTTAAACATTTAACTTATTAACAAGATGTCATGTTTCAAATTTTTGTATAAATTACTCATTTCATATCTAATTTTGTATTGCATATTGAATATTTATAATAAATAGAGACTTAAAAACTAACATGTTAAAATATAAAAATACATAAAAAACCAAAATTTTAAATCAAAATAATAATAAAATATATTGTTAGTCATTTAAGAAAAATTATGTCATATATAAGTTTGGATTTGGAATAATTTTCTGACTTGGACATTGAAGCTTTTCATATTTAATATTTTACTATTTAAGATAAAAAATTGTATTACATTTAATTTATAGACTTTTTTTTTAAATATTTTTTTTCGTTTTTTCAGGTTGACAAAGACGTTTTTTTCGCCTTTTTCCTAGTATCTAAACCAAAGGACAAAGGGTACATTTAAAAACGGGAAAAACATTTAATAACTACTGTTTAGATTAAATTAAATAAGTCTAACCTTTATAGAAACGATGTATATATGTATAGACCTATGGTCAATGATTTAAAATTATATATAATTGTTAGTTGTATAAGGACGTTCTAACCTTTAAGCATTGTATTCCTTTTTAGCTTAAGTGACTTTTGGATAATTGAATATTAACATACGAAACCTTATCCTTCATGTCCTTATAATATATTACAAGTTTTTAATGTAAGGGCGCGTTCAGACTACATTCAAATTTTAAAAAATTGTTGTAAAATTTTTATGAATAGAAACAATGGTCCAATGTTGAAAATTTTTTTTCAAGGTATGAATTTTTCTTAATTGAAATGATTTCAGCTATAAATATGTAGATTTAGATACAAATTTATTAAAATTTTTAAAAATACTTGTGTTAGAAAATATTGTACAACAGTTGATACTTTTCGATGTCAAAACTCAAATTTTAAAAATTATTAATTCAGAATTTTTTTGAAGCGAATGAGTCTGAACGCGCCATTGAGTTGATTGATCCCTTAAACACTGTTAGTTTATCAGAATTGGTTATTAACGATGGTTTTGAATTTGAACTTTAAAGCCTATATATAATTATATCCTTTCCAATGGTCAATACTTTAATAAAATAAATGCCAATATCCAAACGAACAAGGTGACAGAATAGGAATTTACTTGGAACGTTATATTCCTAAGTCCTGTTATCATAAACGATGTACAATATGATATTTTCAATTTTTCGGAGTTGAATATAACAATATGAAATAAACTTGTTTATAACGATCTTGAATATGACTTGCTTAATTATAACAAGGTAAATAATAAACCATCAACACTATGAACAAAAAGAGCCATAATAAAACAATATTCGAAAGAACATGACGAATTTAACTATGTTTGCAAGGATACAGATAGGAGGCCGGTCAATAATTCTACAAATAACATCGAGTCTCTATACACGTTATCCTTAATACCTAATTTGTGATTTTATACGATACAATTCCAGGATGTTAGTATATCATTTGTATAACTATATATTAAATCATGTAAGCCTTTAGGCATATATCGATATTATAATCTCGCTTCACACTCTTAGAGTATCATTTTTCCTATACACATGCTCATTCTAATGAAATAAATGCTACAGCTCGACAAATTTTTGAGATATATGAGTTAACCTTAGAGATCAATCCTGGCATCTTAGGAACCTTTAAATTCTTTTATTGTTTTTTTCAAATCAAACTTTGTAAGCTAGCTATAAACATTTATTTAAAAAAAATGTTTAAAAATAAAATAATCAAAAACAAAAAATTATTGAAAAAAATTTTTTTATTTTTAAAACAGTCTATAAATTCAAACTTAAATAATATATCGACCTATTTAGGTTGAGGTATCAAATATTCTGTACAACCTAAATGTTGATGTAAAAGCTTGATAAATTCAGAAATTGTATTATCATTATTTAAGATAAAAAAATACAGGATTTAAATATATATTTTTTTTCTTTAGGTATTTTCGAGGTCCCAAAATTTTTAATTTTTGCCATTGGCCATCTTTTTAATTTTTATCTCTAAAAAGAGCCGATTTCAGTTTATATGTCGAAAAACGGAAAAACTAATGAGATTAGGTAATTATGTAGATAATTTTTCTGAAGTGTCATAATTTTCTTTGATCACTCATTGATTTTTGTCGACCAGTATTATAATAAACTATATTACAAAATAAAAATTGTTTCTACTCTAATTAATTATATTTTATATTTATTATTATATTTTGATACTTGCTGATATTGAACCTATCAAAAAAATTAAAATTTATTATTTTTTGACAATATTTTAATCAAAACTTAAATAAGGGTTGCTTTATTAACAACAATTTTGATCCTTTTTGGGCATAATATAAATTATTATTATCTTTATATGATTGTTCTTAACACCACTCACTTTTTATATTTCGAATAGTGATGTTCCATTTTTAAAAAGACGTCCAGACAAGCTAAGAATGTAATTCACAAACGATTTTACAATTAAAATTAATTGGCTGGTGGTTAAAATTTTTTTGCCCGGCAGGCCCTTAAAATTGCCACTTGTACAAATTAATCTTTCTATTTGAGTGAATATAAATGTTTAATAATGAATATATATACTCACTTACTTTAACTCAACAAATCATGTCTTAAAATAGTTATAAGCTAACTACAGAGATCAAACCTGCGCAATATTAGGAATTTTTAAATCCGTGTCTTATCACACTTTAAGTCAGCTATAAACATTAATTATAAAAAAATAAACAATATAAAAGATTTGAAAACATAGTTGTAATTCACAACATCTAAACTGTTGAATTCAAACTTTAATGAATATTTTTATTAATACCCGATATTATATTGTGTCGTATTTTGGTTGGGATGCCAAAAATTTGGATAATATATATGTTGATGTAAAAGCTTGATACTTAAAAATTTTATTTTTCATTACACAGGTCAACAAATATCAATGCCAGAAAAAATAAGTTTATGGAAACAATAAAGTATACATCCCCATGATGACCTTATATATATATTTTTCGTTTTTCGTAGTTTTTTCCGCCTTCGGCTCCTTAGATCCGTCCACCTCAAAAAAATGGCCTTTTTTGACTAAAGTGACAGATTTTGCGACCTCGAGAATACCCTAAAAATAAAATTCAAGATTTTTATTTATATTAAAATTCCTTGTAACTTATATTTTTCATCTCAAATAAGTAAAATTTTCTAGTACATTAAGCTCTTATATCACCATTTAGATAATACAGAATATTTCGCATCCAAACTAAAATACGACAAGATAACTATCGGGTTATAAAAATGTTATTTGAATTCAGGCACGATTCTAGCCCCCCAAAAATTGAATTTGCCCCCCCCCCCCCCCAAAAAAAATACATAGTAATTTTTTTTTTGCCCCCCCCCCCCCCCCCCAAAAAAAATTGAATTTGCCCCCCCCCCCAAAATACATAATAATTTTATTTTTGCCCCCCCCCCCCCCCCCCCAAAAAAAATAATTAAATTTGCCTCCCCCCCCCCCCCCAAAAAAAAAAAATAATTAAATTTGCCTCCCCCCCCCCCCAAATACGTATAAATGTTATTTTTTCTTCCACATAATATAATTAAATTTGCTCCGCCAAAAATAATAACATTATTTTAAAAATATTTACTTTTTTTTTAAAGTGTTTTCATTCATCAACACTTCGCTAGAGAGATCAATCTAATACAGAAATTATTTTTGTTGTTGTTAGATATATAGAAAAATTTGATCTTACAGAAAGCTTTATATTTGTGAAAGCAATTCATAAATCTGATGCCTAAGAAATTTTCTCGCTTGTCAACAATCTTTTGTTAGAATATAATCTAGAACCAAAGAACCTGATCGCCCAATGCTACGATGGGGCGAACGTAATGCCCGGTGATAAAGGTGGTGTTCAAGTGTTTCTAAGCAAAATAGCTAAACACAATGTCCTGTATATTCACTGCTAACCACCGATTGCATCTTGTTGTAAAAGATTGTCTTGAAAATTTAAGTGTAGGGAAAGATTTTTTTGATATTTTTTCTTCCCTTCGTAAATTTTTTAAACATGATGCAAGAAAGTTAGTGAATGTGGGACCATAGCCCGGCTGTTGCCCCATCGGTGGTGTAGTCACTACGACGCCATTGTTTTTTTTTAAAAATTACATAAAAATATTAAATACTCTTTCGAAAATTAAAAATAAGATTTTTTTTATATCTTCAGGTCACAGGGCCGAAGCGTCGGGGTTTTTTGACCATATTTCATCAATTTATTTTTTTATATTTATCATTTGAAAAATTATTTTATTTATTAAAAATAATTAAGGATCAATTTCAATGCAAAACGATTTATGTTTTTAAAACTTTTAATTTAATACACCATTTTGTTAGAAATTAAACAATTAAGAAATACAAATACATTTGAAGATTTATTTTAAACCTGTTTTGATATCTAAAATACTTTTTTAAATGACAATATTTTATCTATGGATAAAAGAATAACTAAACCTAAAGTTTTTTCTGATTTTTATTTATTTATTTGAGAATAACACACATCAAATATCAATGTCAGAAACGTGAATTTTATGAAAACATAAAAGAATACATCCCCATGATGGCCTAATCTCATATATATTTTTCTTTGTTCTTAGTTTCTTCTGTTTTTGGCTCCTTAGATCCGTCTATAACGAAAAATGACCTTTTTTGACCAAATTGACAGATTTAAATATACCCTAAAAAGAAATAATTTAAATATCTTTTGCATATAAAAATCCCTTGTAACTTATATTTTTAATCACAAATAATGAAAAATAAATTTTATTAATATATCAAGTTCTTACATCGGCATTTGGATAATACAAAATATTTCACGTCCATACTTAAATACGACACGATATATTTCGGGTTTTAATGAAAATATTATTTGGATTTGAATTTAACAGTTTAAATATTGTGTATATGCAAAAATGAAATTTTAATTTATTTTTGTTTTGAATCTTTTTTGGTTTTTTGATATTTTTCTAAAATTTTCAATGTTCATAACTGACTAACTAAGTTTGATTAGGTAAAACGTCAAACGGATTTGATATTCCCTAAGATGGCAGGTTTGATCTCTATAATTAACTCATAACTCTCAAAAAATTGTTGACCTGTGTAAATAATAATGATGAATTAAAAAGTATTTATTTTAATATTATTGTTTATTTATTGATTCTTTTGATAATAGATTTTTACCGATAATATTTATTTAGAATCTTTAAATACCCTTTATAAATTTGATTATCCTTTTTTTAGATATAAATAAATTAGAGCCTCTTTTAAAAATAAGTATAATTGATAAAAATTCAATATCTAAAGAAATTGACGTTGCCAAAAATTTTTTTATAAGAAAACTTAATAATTACAAAGAATGTGTTACTAATGATTTTGTTAAATTTTTATATGCTTACAAAGACGCGTTTAATAATCTATTTAACATTTTTTCTATAAGTTTGTTATTTGGCTCTTCAACGTCGAGTTGTGAGGCCAAATTTTCTTCTTTAAAAAGGATAATAACTTCTAGTGGGCTGGCAAGGTGACCTGCGTAGAGGTGATTTGGTTCTTCTAGGACACGAAAAATCATTAACTGGGGCGTTGAATTTTGATGAATTATATAATAATCAAAACAACCTCTAGCATAAAATTGTTAGATTAATACAATCACTGCTCATAATCAGCTAATTATTGCTTACTATTTTAAGACATGGTTGCATATTTTTTTATGCGCTTTTAACGTTTATGTTCACGTTTTAATTAATTTTTTACTTTAATATTAATTACTTGTTATATATAACCAGTTTTTTTCCTATATATTCTTCCAAATTAGCATACTTATACAATTTGTTTTCAATTAATCTTATTTTACTACTCATTTTCTAAAATCCAAAGTTTTATATAATTCATTTTTATCATTCATATATATCATATTTTTAATTTTCATGCGCATTGATACCAAATGATAAAATTATACTTACAATTAATTTCCAAATCTCATATCTTTTTAAGAAATTGATATTAGTGAAAACAATAAATTTTAATTCACATATCCAATTTATAAACGCAAGAACATGGATTCAATTGTTGTACATGTATATTTTTTATTTTGCCGCCGAAGGCGACACGAATTTTTTTTGCCCCCCCCCCCCCCCCCCAAAGTGGAAAAGCTAGAATCGGGCCTGTTTGAATTTAACAGTTTAGCTGTTGTGAATGTGCAAAAAAAATTTTAATTAATTTTTATTTTTGAATCTCTTTTGTTTTTTGACATTTTTTCAAAAAATTTAAATGTTTATAGCTGACTCAATATGTTTGATTAGACAAAACGGAAAACGGATATTAAATCCCTAACATAGCAGGTTTGATCTCTCTAGTTAGCTCATAATCAAAAAATTGTTGACCTGTGATATTTGAGATAAAAAATATATGTTACAAGGGATTTTAATGTGAAAAATTATTCTTGAATATTTTTTCTTTAGTATTCTTGAGGTCGCAAAATCAATTTGCTCAAAAAGGCCTTTTAATATGGACGTAGCAAGATCGCCAAAGGCGAAAGAAAGTACGAAAAACGGAGAATGTATATGAGATAAGGCTATCATGGGAATCCATTCATTTTAGTTTTTAAAACTTTTTTTTCTGACATCGATATTTGTCGACCTGTGTTATTTATTCCCTATTTTACCTGGTATCTATTTTACCTGGTATGAATACTAAACTGTTCTATTTTATTTAACAGGGCCTTTTATGATTCGGATGGCGATATGCTTATAGGTTTTATATGATTAAAATTATTATTATTTTGATTATTATAATTTTAATAATAATTAAAACTTTAAAATTTTGAAAGTTATGAGCTAACTTTAAAGACCAAACCTGCCATCTTAGGGATTTTTAAATCCGTTTACCTTTTTTTCTAATCAAACTTTGTAAACCAGCTACAAACATTGAAAATCTTAGAAATAAAAACAAGAAAATATTGAAAAAAATATATATATATAAAACAGATAATTTTTTACACTCATACTTTAAATAATTTTTTAGTCAAACCCAAAAATATCTTGTTCTTAAGGTTATTCCGTAGAACGTAGTTGATGTAATAGCTTAATATACTTAAAATATATTTATTATTTAATAGAAGTTACAGTGATTTTAATATAAAAAGAATTTTTTTGATTTTTTCTCTTCAAGTATTCTCGAAGTTGCAAAATCACCCTATGTGGCCAATTTTGGCTATTTTTTCAATTTTTTCCAGCAAATTAACCAAGTTATTAGCAAATTTCGGAAAGCGGAAAAGTATATGATATAAGGCCATCATATAGATTATTTCGATGAAGTGTCATAATTTTCGGTAATTATTAATTTTGTCCACCTGTGTAATCGACACATATAAATGAGAAAAAAATTACAACTCTGGAAGAAAATAATTCCCATCATAGTCCTTAGCAGGTGTGGTCTTTGAAGTGTGCTCATAAATCTCAAAATTGTTGACCTATTTTATTATTTTTAAGCGTTTACATATTTGTTTTATTTTTAATATTAAAACATATTGATAAAGATAAAAATATGTATAAATAAATAAAATGTAAGCATAAATGTAAACATGAATGTGAAGTTAAATAAGGAATAAAATTTAAAAAACAATGAACAGTATAAAATGGAATAATATTGTAGATGCAAAAATTCATCACGGGCTTGTGTGTAAATTCTTAGCTAGAAGATGGTGTCAGTCAGCTCTAAATTTAATTAGTTTAATTGCTAGGGGCTCATCCGAAAATAGAGCTTTTTAATTTATAATATTCTAACTTACGGACGGAAAGTTTGTCTTGGGAATGAGGCAAGAACCTTTTTTAAGATGTTACCTGCGTTTAAATAAATATATCCTGACCCTAATAAACTCTTTAATAGAAAATTACTTGATTAATAAAAATTAGCTTTTCCTTACATTATAGTTAATTCATCTCTTGGTCGATTTCTCCCACCTTTTTAATTTTAAAACTGCAAAAAAATACCTCAATTTTTTTAAATAAGAATGAAAAAAATTTTAGGTCTCATATACATGTTGAATATTTGGCTTCCGTTTCCCTTCGACGTCTAGTTTTTATCAATAGATCAAAATCTTAAAAAATGGGCTGACACAGGACTTTTTGGGGTTTTAAAACTCATCCTAGGTCTGATAAAATTAATATCTAGCCAACATAATCATATTTTATATTTTAACATTTTTTTTGAATTTTGAGACTATGCTTAATTTAGGTGACAATCTTACACATAAAATTTTTTTAACCACTTAAACGAGCTTATATGCATCAATATTTAAAAAAACATATAACTTCCTCACTTAATCAGTATTCCGTCTCCTTATATCTTTTCCTAAATGTTCCTTTTGAGCATCATATCAATTCTAATTTTTAGTTTTAATTAAAAATTAAAAAAAAAATATTTAAGTATATTTAGATTCCGGCTTTTTAAAATCCATATTGCCATCAACTATTAAACTATTAATGGAATTGATGAAAATTATTTTGGCGCAAAAAAGAGTATAATACGTAGAAGATATGATTTCTCATATTTCAAAGGCGATTTATTTTTACCTATAAATTCGGTGCTAATTTTAATGCTTAATAAATTTAGCCAAGCGTAATTTTACATTATTAATTTGAATTTTAAATTGTAAAATTTATTCGTATTGGCCTAAGTGCAAATAAATGGGTGTCTAAAAAACCTGCCAAAAACATTAAGCCTATCTTCAGCATTTTTTTGACTTGTTGTTTTAAAAAGTTCAAAATTAATTTTATAAATTTTTGTTGCAAGCGAAATTGGGATGTGTTAGAAAAAACGATAAACGGATTTGAATTTAATAGGTTTGCCCCAAAAACGATTCTCACCTGCTTTGCCCATTTTTTTGTTAAACATTTTCAAATTAAAAAATCAAAATTCAAACCGAATTTTTTTTATTAAAGACAGAAACTTCATATTTTTTTTTTAAATTTTATTCCACCTTTTTATGCTTCACTTTCATGTTTTACATTTATTAAATTTTATTATTGAATTATCTATTATTATTATATTATTATTATTTTAATTATTATTATTACACAGGTCAACAAATTTCAATGGCCCAACCGTGAATTTTATGGAAACCTATAAAAATATATACCCTTGATGGCTTTATCTCATATAAATATATTTCGTTTTTCTTAGTTTCTTCCAACCTTGGCTCTTTACATCCGTCCATATTGAAAAAATGGCCTTTTTTGACCAAATTGACAGATCGAGTATACCCTAAAAAGAAAAAAATTAAGCTTTTTTTTATATAAAAATCCCTTGTAACATTCATTTATCATATCAAATAATTAGAAATAGAATTTTTAGTATATAAAGCTCTTTCATTAGCATTTAGATAATGCAAAATATTTTGCGTCCAAACTTAAATACGACACGATATATTATTGGTTTCTAATAAAAGATATATTTGAAGTTTGAATTTAACAGTTTAGCTGTTGTAAATATGCAAAAACAAAATTCAATTTATTTTTGTTTTTAAATCTTTTTTGTTTTGGCATTTTTTCTAAAATTTCAAATGTTAATAGCTGACTAACTAAGTTTGATTAGAAAAACGGTAAACGGATTTGAAAATCCCTAAGATGGCAGGGTCGATATCCGTAGTTAGCTCATACTTAAAAATTTGTTGACCTGTGTTATTATAATTATTATTATTATTATTATTATTATTATTATTATTATTATTATTATTATTATTATTATTGTTCTATCTTATACTTCACTTTGTTTTACATTTACTAAATTTTATTATTGAATTATTTATTATAATATTATTAATTATTATTAATTATTATTATTTTTTATTAATTATTATTAATTATTATTAATTTAAATTATTGTAATTTTTAGTTATTGTTACTGTTGTTTTTGTTGTTGTTATTGTTGTTGTTAATTGTTTATTGTTATTATTATTATTATTTTTATTATTATTATTTTTATTATTATTATTATTATTTTTATTATTATTTTTATTATTATATATTATTTTTATTATTATTATTATTATTTTTATTATTTTTATTATTTTTATTATTATTATTTTTATTATTATTATTATTATTTTTATTATTATTTTTATTATTATATATTATTTTTATTATTGTTTTCTGTATAAATTGTTTTATGTTATCCCGCGAGTGCTACTGTGGTCAATACGGACTCCAGTACATCTTAAATTATGAAAAATATTTCTTTATTGAAGTTCCGCAAGAAGGTGTATTGCATATAAAAACGGAATTTGGAAGAATGGAGGTCAAACCCGGCGAAATTTGTGTGATTCAGGTATAATATTTGTAAATAGATCTTAATTTTTTTTACGTTTTAAGCCGACAGGTGGTCTAGTGCATATTCCTTATAATCTGGGTTGCAATGACCACTTTTAACAAATTTTGCATTTAACGTACTTATGGAAAAGGAGAATCATTCAGACCTTGGCAGTAGAAATTATTGGGACCCAAAAGCCGGCCCGGTGATAGCCCGCCTTAATAACGGGTCGGGCCGAAATTTGAAAAAAAAATTAGGTTTAAGGTTTCCCCCATCACATAGGGGCGCCATATCCGTTTAGGGCTTTGACTCTTTTAACCAGAGCAAAGCAATCAACATTGCCGATGGGTCAAATTGTAAGAGCACGCCGGCGACATAGGTTTTTAGCCTAGGCTCTTAATTTAGGCATATTGTTTAGGTCCTAATGTATAAGCAGGCCACTCAGCAGCTTCAAGTGGTTGCACATGCATACTATTTTCTAATGCATGGATTTGAAACCGCTTACGTTTAAGATAGGGATGTTTGTCACTGGGGCTATCTGAGCCGATGGGCCAAAAATTTACGGCCAGGTATAAAAATAATTAATTAAAGGCCAGGCCTGGCTTGTATCTCATTCTTACTTTTTTTAACCTGTGTTAATAAGAATTAAAAATTATATATATAATATCACACAATAAAAGGTATAACCTCTATACTCTGTATTTTATTAGTTAAAAAAAATTTATAGCTTAGAATATTAAATTTTCTAAATAATATAATTATTTAAATACCGATAATATATCATATCCTATACAGGTTGGGTTGCTAAATATTCTGTATGACTTAAATATTGATGTAAGAGCTTGATATACCTAAAAATTTTATTCGTTATTTAAAATGAATTTACAGGTGATTTTAATATAGCAAAAAATTAGCTTTATTTCTTCTCTTTTATTCTCTAAGGCGCGAAATCTGTCAATGCCAAATATGGTCAGTCTCTAAAATAGGCAAGTCCAGATTCGGAGAATATATGAGACGAGGCCATCACGTAGATTATTTCGCTGAAGTGTCGTAATCTTCGGTGATCACTCATTTTTAGTCGGCCTTTAAAGGGATTGTACAAATTTTTTATTTTTTAATTTCCTTAAGTGGCGCGAAGACGCTGATTTTAAATGCTTTTACAACCATTTATGTAATTTTTTTTGCAATAAAGTTTTGGCGAAACAATAATAAAAACTTAATAATCAAAAACAAAACTAGTTAAATAAAAATCGAAAATAGATTAGTCAAATCAACAAAAACAAACAGCGTTTATAAAAAACTAACAAAAATAACGTTGCTTAAAAAAACGCCAGTTTTTTTAAATGCGAACCACAACAATGGGAAGCAGCCTCAAACTTTTTTAATATGAATAGAAAAATTATACAATGTGATTGGCATAAACTTTCCACAAAAACCCACAGAATTATTGAGATGATTATGATTACATTGTGGATGTAATGTTTTGCATCCGGTTCCGTAGATCTGCCTAACCTGGTGCCGCCCTCACCGGCCCGGGATTAAAAATAAATATATTGCCGGACTAAATGGGATATATGTTAAGAAAATTAGGCTGATGGTTTGATCCTGCATTTAACACGTCTTCGTTTAAACCTATATCAAAATATTTAGAACTATAATTTTTTAAAATGATTAAAAACGTTTTTTTTAATTACATGAAAAATATAATAGTAACTGTTTTAATAATCGATTTTTTAACGTGACCTTTTTCCTCTTTTTATTTTTTTATATTTTATAGAAGAAATTTGACATATTATGTGTTGTTGCATTTTTATGGTTTTAAACAAATTACCTATCATAGTGGTGAATGAAATATTGTAGTGTTTATAACAGCAATTTAAAAAGCTACAAGCTGAAATGCCTCATGCACATATATGCTATTTATCATAGCTCGGGATGAGATTTACAGTAGACCTCGATGGCCCCTCACGCGGATACATCCTTGAAGTCTTTAATCGCCATTTTGAGCTTCCATACCTTGGCCCTATTGGTATCAAATTTACAATTATTTTTTGATTTTTTTTATGAAGTTTATAGAAGTCAATCTATTACTTTAATAAGTATCTTAATAATCGTCTTAACACCTTCATCTATAAAAATAGAAACTTCAAATTAAAATAACTGCTAACCTTAAACTTAAATATTTTTGTATACTTATTATTAGGTGCTAATTGTCTTGCGAATCCTCGCGATTTTGAAACCCCTGTTGCTGCTTTTGAATACAACCCCGACAAAGGGTCAACCATTAGCTATGAAATCATTAATAAGTTTCAAAATGCTTTTTACGTGGCCAAACAGGTGATTTCTACAATCTTTTTTTGTTAATAAAGTCGTTTATGTTTAAAACAAATTTTTTATACTTTCGACTCCTTTTCTTTTTTCAAGGTTTAAAGGTACTCGTCAGACTCTTTTTTAATAAACCCTTTAATTTAAAAATTAGCACTTTTTATTTGTATTTACCGTTTTAAATTTGACCTAAAACTTTTAATTTTAATATATATTTTTTACAGCCTAATTCGCCTTATAATGTCGTGGCATGGCACGGAAATTACGTTCCTTACAAATATGATTTAAGAAAGTTTTGTCCTGTTAATTCTGTCAGCTTTGATCACCCTGTAATTAACATAATACAATTTAATTAAAGTAAGTTTGTTACTCTTGTAGAAAGATAGGATGGGCAAGCTAACCAAAAAATTTAATTTTGATAGTTCACAGTTGGATCAATATTTTTTATCGAGTAAACAAATATTTAAACAACTAAAAGTTTAACTAAGCTATAGTTAAGTCTTTTTTAACGTTAATTTAAATTAAAAAATATGTATTTATGCTTGTATATCCCATAATAAATAAACTGTATTTTGCCTGAAACATTTCATTGGCTTTTTATTGTAATGCTTAGCTATTTTGTAGAAAAACAAAAAACCCATTTGTACCACAAACCAATGTTGATAAAGTTAACGTGACTTTTTTTTAAGATAACTAAAATGTTTCATTTAATTTAACAAAATTTTTATCGAATATATAGTTTATGTTAACACCTAATAAAATTAAATGAGCTATATCTATAAGGTAAAAAAAGTAAACAATGTTATAATTATTTCCAGTTGATTCCCATTCCTCCTTTTACCATTTTAAAATCGCCCTATTTCATTAAAATTTCCATATTCCATTGAATTTAGTTGAAAAGCTTTCGATGATGCAAAAAAAATTTTAATCCATATTTTATATGTCTGATTAGGAAATTTATCCTCATAAGGCTTGCTTTTCCTCTCAAAGTAAATAAAGCTTTATAACACATTTACTTTGGATTTTTTTAAACAGGACCCGTCCATATTTACCGTATTGACGTGCCCTTCGAATTCCCCTGGGGTAGCTGCTGCTGATTTTGTTATCTTTCCCCCACGATGGGCCGTTGCCGAGCATACATTTAGACCGCCTTACTATCATAGTATTTAATTTGTTAATGCGAAAAAAATTGGGCCTGTTTGGCCTATATTTGGATTTATTTTGAATTTTTATATATTTTTCAATGAATTGATATATCTGAGTTACTCAGACTATAAAATAATGATTGAAATATCTATTTTTCTCTATAATTTTTTCATTATTAAAAATTCATCACCTTTGTGAAGGTTCTATGAAGTCAATGAAATTACATTGAACAAGTCTATGGCCTATGGCCATAACTGAGAAAATCGGAATATGACATTAATCAAATATTTATTTTGAAATAAAATTTTAGTTTTTTTAGATTATCAATTCCATCTTCTGCAATTAAGTTACACAAAATGTTTCGCCTCATTTAAATAGAACTCTTTTTTCGGATGAAATAATTTTATTTTTGTGTAAAAGTAACATTATAGTTATTTTATAAAAAAAACTTTTTTTTTTATTTTTTTGTCTTTGAATTGCTGTGTTTTTAACAATTTTTATATTATTTTTAACTGTGTAACCAGCCGGCTTACTTTGACTAGAAAGAACGGTTTTAAAAATTTTAATGATATATCTTTTTTATTTGATATAGGTAAAATTTGTCGAACAATGTTATATTAATAATATTATCTTTAAATTAATATATAATACATACGTTTTAATATTCATTGGCCATTAAATTTTTCTCAGGAAATTGTATGTCTGAATTTATGGGGCTCATAACGGGTAGTTACGAGGCGAAAAAGGAAGGTTCGTTTAAACCCGGAGGTGCGTCCCTGCATAGCATGGCAACGCCCCATGGGCCCGATCTAGATTGCTTCAACTCGGCCTCGAATGCTGAACTTAAGCCCGCTAAACTGCCCGAATCAATCGTGAGTTTATTTTGTTATCATTTAGTTTTTAATAAATAAGGAAAAACAAAGTATAAATTGAAAATAATTAATTCCTAATTAAAATCATTCAAAATCAAAGCTGTGTTCAATGTCATTTTTTAAAAAAAAGTAAATTAAAAAATAATTTTTCAAAATTAATCTTCCAAATTACTATTTGCTTTATTTTATTTTTTTATTTTATGAAAGTAACATACACGTCCGATCTTCAGAAATATCAATAATATAATAATAAACCCCGGAACCACTAAATGCTTTTAAACTTGATATTCAAAGTCGGGCGCGAAAAGAAAACTGAATAAAAATATTAAAAAAACTGTTAAAGTTAAAACTATAACTTTTAAATAAAAAAATTGTTTAAGCTTAATCTATAATTTTTAAATAAAAATAAGATTGGTTAAGCATAACCTTTAAATAAAAAAATATTTTAAATCCGATAATAATTTGCCATTTAGAAGTTTAGACGCAATTCATTTATAAATCAATACGGACATTCGAGCTTGATTAATTAAAATTTCATTTTTATATTACCCCAGCAATATTAAACTCAGATCGCATGGTTAGATTAAGCAATCTTTATTCTATTATTAGGCCGTTTATCACTCTTTTTCCGTTTTTCAGACGATTTTTCTAAACACATCGGAATTGTAGAAATGCCAAAAATGAAACTTGCGCCTTCGAGACTTAATGACTAAATAATTAATTTAATAGTACATTTTATATTAAAATAATATTTTTAGTCTGTATATTTGAAATTTTTTTTAAATCCAGCTTTTGCCATTTGATTTTGTAATTTTTTAATTTTGACGATTACACTGGACAACAAAATTTGGACGACCCTAAGCATCATTTATGGCAACTATGGTTTTTGGTCAAGTTTTTGGCGCTAATCACGAATCTGAAATCAGAATTCTAGCCAATGCCTCAGATTTTTAGTTATTCGGCGTCAAAGTTGAGATTTTTCAGCATTTGGGGTATTTTGGGCTTCTATATCATAAAATCTATGGATAGTAACAATAGTTCAAAAATATATTTAGATAACGGAAACATTCATTATTAACGTAAGGGGTTTAACATTTTTTATAATATTAAATTTTTTTTATTTTCATTTTTATAAAATTAGTGGTTTTCGACATAAAATCCGTTTTTTGATCCTAAATAACTTGAAAGTATATTGCTAATAATTTTAGGTTATAACCTTTTTTAGGTATAATTTATATAAGGAATCTGAATATGCCAATAGATTTTTTGGAAAATTAATAGTTAAAGAAATTTTGGGAATTTTTTTCTGAACTTTGGACGCGGTTTAAAAAAAATTGTAGGCATTAGAAAAAAAACTAAATCCGGAATTGTTATCGCAAGAAAATTCTCTACAAACCCCTCAAAAAATCGTTTATGTTGTTTTTGTTGTTGTCCAGTGTTATTCATTATAACCAAAATAAGTTAAAAAAATATTTTTAATTTAGATAAATTATGGTTATGAAAATAGTGTCACTTGGCGTTTTTAAATTCTGAAAATTTGTGACAGGCTGGAAAGGGTAGTGAAAAAAAAACAGATGGTTAAAAAATGAAACACATTTTGAGACTAACTAAAGAACTTACTCTTGGATCTGATATTTTGTTAACATATGGACTCTTGGTTCTTAATTGTAGACTTGTGATATGCATCTGTTTTTTTGTAAACTGATATAAGTCTGGTGTTTTTTTAGACAATATTAAATAGATTGTACAAATTTAACTATTTAGATTAATCTTAAATTGTGTATTATTTTGCATTCATTATTTTATTGAAATTATTCTAAATTTCAAAGTTTTAAATTACATTAACTAAATTAAAATGATCACTTGATGGGTTCTCTCTACTAAGCATGATATATTTTACTCTTAGTCTAAAATTAAATATTTTGACCGTTTTTTCGGCAGCCAAATTTTCTCCTCTACACACATTGGAACATGTTTTAAAAATGTGACACATCTTGGGACCCCGCCACTCAAGAACTAAAAAATATTTTTAAAAAAATTTTAGACGAATTAATAATATTAAACCTAAAATTTTCAATTAAAATAAAATTTTTAGTCTATTTAAATTAATTTGGTAACAAGATTATCACATAGTTCATTGTTTTAAATTTGCGTCCAAGCTGTTCATTTTTTTTAACAATCACTTTAAAAAAGACTAAAAATATGATTTCAAAAGTAAATGTTAACTTGTAATTTCAAACTATTTAGTTTTTGAGCCTCAAAGACACAAAATTGTCATTTTGTTAAAAATTTTAAACGTGTACAGGGAGAAAATTTTCTGACGGTAAAACGGGGAAAGGCTTAGTAAAAGTTTAAATCTCACTTGGCTTAATTCCGATCGGAGAACATAGGTTTATTGTAGGTAGACCAGTGTTATAAAAATATTTAAAAAATTTAATTGTATATTTTAAAAATTTTGACTTTTTAAATTTTGGAGCCCCGTTAATCCATTTCAAAGTCAATGGACCAACAAGATGTTCTCAAAAAAGGGAAAAGTTTTGAACAGTTAGCTTTACCATTCATCTTGTTTTATATAGGCTTAATTTACAAATTGTCGGCGTGGGTTTTTATAGACCTATATCGAGTAAATTATGCTTACATATTATTTTTTAATCGGATAATTCAAACGACATAAAACATTTTGTCTTCTTACCCATAGGCTTTTATGTTTGAAACATGTTACGGGCTCAAAGTCTCACGCTGGGGAATGGAAACGTGCCATAAACTTGATCCGTATTATTACAAATGCTGGAAAGATTTACCTGATCTTTTCAAGCAACACAACAAAATTTAGCCGTTATTATTAAAAAAAAATTTTTATATAATTTAATTAACAAATTAAATTATACCTATATTTATTTACATTTACAAATACAAGTCTAATAAAAATTATTAATATTATCACTTATTAAAATGTAATCAAGCAAGCCTACAATATTACTTAATTTTTAAATTTTCTTTTTTACAATTTCTAAATAATGATTTACATTTATGCGCACATTGTTATTAGTTTTCTCACATAAATAAATTTTTATTTCTTATATTTAATATAAAATATACTTAATTTTTTTATTTTATACAACTGTAGAATCTACATATGGCATTTAATTTGTATTAATATTTATTATATTAGTTAAAAATAAAATCTTAATAAAATAATTTTACTGATTTGATATTTTATTTATAAATGATATTTCACAGGACAAATTTTAGGGATACATAAGCTAGACCTAATATCTAATCAAATTTCCATTTTTCTGGTCAAACATTAAAAGCCAGCTATATTAAAATTAATGAAAAAATGTATAATAAACAAAAGAGATTAAAATATGAAAAAATAAAAAATTTATAAATTAAACAGCTAAATAAATTTAAGCTATTACTTCAACCCCGTAATTAGACAATTTTGGCGAATTTGGCCATTTTTTTAATTGTCGCATGTAAGGCCTTCCATTGATGAATCAAAAACGGAAAAAATATTAGAGTTTCGGCCATCATATAATGTTATCAAGCAGATTTAAAAATCTCTTCGAACAATCATTAATTTAAGAATATTACATTGTATTTTTCAAATAATTAAATTTGTGACCTTTGAGTGACATTTAAAACCTTTATTTGAAATACCTAATATATTATACGATAATATAAAAAATGTTTGGCACGATAAGAAATATTTTGCACAAATTATCAAAAAATGTATAAAAATAAAATATTTTCTTGTAATGGCAATAATTTAAAAAACTAAAATAAAAATGAGATTAATAAGTATAGATAAAAAATTATAAGTATATTAAAAATAAAGTTTTATATTGTGACACTAAAATCGGATTATTTAATTAAGAAAAAATAATCGCAAAAATTAAAAAGTAAGAATATATTCAATAGACGATAATTTCTCTTTGTATTGTTGTATGCGTAAAATGTATTATTAATAATTGCGAAAAAGATTGTTAGCTATTAGGTGCATCAAACTTTAGTTATCTTTATCTAAATATTTGGTAGAACAAATTTTTTAAAACTTTTCTTTTGCAAAATCTTATTGCAGCCTTTAAAAATTTAAATATATTCAGGGGCGTATTGAGGGGGGGGGGCAAAAGGGGCAATTGCCCCCTTTCGAATTTTTTTAATTTTTATAATGTAACAGCGGTTGAATTTATGTATCAATTATATAAAAGGGAATAGAAATCAATAAATTTGCTATTTTTTGGAAAATATACAGCCTTGTAAAATAATTTTGCAAATAAAATAAAAAATTAAATTTGTAGTTCCTTTCCTCCAAAAAAATTTATTGCCCCCCTTAAAGTTTCTGCATACGCCCTTGAATATATTCATGCATTCATTTGTCAACCTTTTGGGCATTATGCAGAACAATTTTACATTTTTGCACATTTTCGGTGCTATTTAAGTTAATTAATTTCTTCTGGGCGGGAAGCAGATGAATCAATAATATTGAAGGAAGATTTATGAGAAGGCCTTTTAGGTGTAGCGGAGTCGTCATTTAAATTTGCCGAGGGTGTTGAAGAGAAATTGTAAACCTTGGAATGAGTAAATCGCTTTTTGATTGAGCTCAAAGTCGGAGAACTAAGAATATTTTTGTTGCTTGAGGGAAATAATTTTGATTTGTTTTGCTTTGATTGGCAATAATTGCCATTGCTGTAGGGCTTATTGTTATCTAAAAAATGTTTAGTTTTATGGAGAGTGTCAAATACAGCTTTAAAAGAACCTTGACGAACGCCAAAACCAGTTTTTTTATTAGCACTGCTTGGTGAATTAATCATACAATTGTTTTTATTGAAGGTCCTCGACGTTCCCTCTGGCAAAGAAAGTCGTGATGAAAGTTTGATTTTTGCTTTAGTAATGAGCTCGTTAGATGAGGATGACACCCCAACTTCGTTTACACCTAGATTAATATAACAATATCACCTTTAAGGTAATAAGAGGGATATGTAGGGCATGTCAAAACTCCGGAATCGGTAAGGAGTCCATAACTCCGGAGTTTCGGAGTTTTATTTTTTTGGAATTTGCTAATTAACATTAGCTTATTGGAAATATTGGAATTTGTATTTTTGTTGTCCAAACTCATTTTGTTTAATGAAAGTTGTAAATAAATGAAAGAGCAGCTAATTATGTATTAATTACATGTATCAACTAGCAAATTCCAAAAAAAAACTCCGGAGTTTATGAACTCCTTCCCAATTTCGGAGTTTTGACATGCCCTAAGGATGTGTAATTGAAATTGACCTATAACTTTTAGCTATCAGGCGGGCACCCCGAACAGACCTTTATCTCTGTTAACATCAGGTATTCCTGGCAGTGACCTATCCAAAATTAACTAGGCTCAGCTGCTTACCAAACTTGAAAGTCACACAAGCGTGCAGCACCTATAGACCGTCCATATAATAGTATAAGTATAATACCATTGTGATGAGATGAAACCTTAACTGGTCTTTTTCGATTATGTTGATGTCCATTTTGATTGAACTAAAACATAAAAAAATTGTTAATAATTAAATCATAGAATCTTATCATATATTTATTAGAATTAAGAATTGTAATAGCATAAATTTTAAAGTTTTTCACAATTCCGCTAGCCCTATGGGAGATATTTGATGGTCAAACGGAGCCTAACTAAATATTATAAAAAAAAATTTCGTGATACATTTTGGCTAAAAACTTTAACATTTCTATTTAACCTAAGGTTATATTAAATAACCAGATAAATTATGTATTGATATCACATTACTGATAAACTAATATTATGGACTGGGATAAAGCTGACGACACAGATAGAGCATTCTTCGGGCATCTTAAGGGCCGGGCCCGTGCAAACTGAGTGATATTTTTCTAAATTAAAAAATTTTGATTTGGCAATACACTAAACCCTTGAACAATTTTATATGCCAACACCTTAATTAATATTAATAAGTTACTACGCTTTTGTCAGTATCATCTACGAGTTTACATTCCGTTTGGTTAGGTTTTGTAGGGAATTTCGGCAAGCTATTTTCTTTGGCTATTTCATGTACACTGCTTTGATTAATCAAATCCCCTGAAGATGTATCATCATTAGGTATTTCCGTTAGTTCCGATTTTTTCATCATACGCGAATCATGATGATACGAGGCGTTATCTATAGATGGATTAGTCGGAACAACATCATCATTGGGAGATTTTAAGTGGGGAGAAGGCGGAGGCGGTGGTGTGGGAGGAGGCACACTCGGTCGCTTCCATTTAACAGCTTGATGCCGGGTCTTGTTATGCAGTATTTTACCGCTCCGTTTATTTATAGCAACCAAGTTCCTCTTAGCATCGTTGATGCCAATTTCTCCAGGCATTAATGAGGGCAGTGAAATTTGGGAACGGTTAAAAGAATCCATGCTATTTTGGAGTACTAAATTTTCGTCGAGTTCTTCACCTTCTGTAAAAATAAATGCTTATATAATAATCATTATGAATGCAAAAATTTTAATATCCACAGATAGCTCATTAACTTCCTTATGGAGTTGCAGAAAAGATAATTAATTTAATGCAATTTTAGTTAAAAAATGATAATAAAAACAAATTAGGTTAATTTTACATTTTTAAGAGGGCATAAATTACTATAAATCGTAAATTTTACCAATGTAAAATTTAAAAAAAACCCACATTTACATGTATATTGTTTGAACCAGCTGTAAACTTGTTTACCATTTTTTGCTTCACTTTAATGCCGTTAGCAATTTATGTTAAATTAACGTTAAATCTACTAATTATAAATTTACCTTCATCAATTAATTCTTTCAAGCTCATTTTGATGCTCGCAAAAGAGGACTCATTATTGTAGGCTCGTTTTTGGGAATGAAACATTGTCGGTGTGCTTTCTCGACTGTACGTATCGGTAGAGTTTCTAATCCAACGGCCCATTTCACCTGTTTCTACCTGGGGATCGGCCCTGAGCGACAAGTTATCATAGGTCTCAAAACTATTTTCCCCGGTACAAGATGATGGTCCTTTAAACTGAAGGAAGGACATGGTGTCAGGGGGTAGGGAGAGAGCAGTTGAATTAAGCAGGGAAGATGCAAGAGACGGGCAATAGGAAATGGAGGAAGATCGGTTATTTTTAGAGTCGCCGTGAGAAGGCGACGTAGGAGCTGCTAGGCATTCAAATTTGGCTCTGGTTCTAGTGTATTTTTGATTATTAGTGCCTATGATCTTATCGCCAATAGGGTGGCAATTGCTACAATTGTTCAAGCTACTATTAAGGCTGAGGGTGGGATTATTGAGCGATGTGTTGGAAGAAAGACGCGTCAAGTTACGTCGAGCAGCACTGAGCTTATCGCTATTGAAATCTGTAGTAGAAAAAAAAGTTAAATTAGGTCATGAAAATTAATGGACCCTAACACCAAAAGGTCAAAATAAAGTATGTACATTTTGCCTTCTACATATGTAATAATAATGGTGGATAATTTGAAATTATCTATTGTGAATGTATTATATATATTGTTGTACCCTTATCTATCAATCCTAAAAATTTTACTTCTAAAATATCAAATGACATATTTTCACCAAGAACAACTCAATATTGTACAGCACCAATCTAGAACAGAAGATTTTTAGGAGGACATAACATATCCGTAAAATACAAAGACATATTAAGAGCACATCAATGTTACACTGTAATGCATAAGGCAATTTATTTAAATAAAAAACCTTTTCTCGGGGATCCACTACCTCGGTGTTTGTCGGATGCGTTTGAGATGGGCGACGAGGAGGAGTCGTTGTGTGAACTGCAAAAATGGTTAAGTGATTCTGAGGCAATCTCTTCTGACCGAACCGAATAATTATGAGAAGGTGATGATTTTGGAGGATTGCGCGATGTATTATCGCTGACAAAAATAACGTTGGTATTATCCTTTTTCTTACATTTGATTATGGTTTCTATGTCCTCTTCAGCAGGAGGTTCAAAATCATTTTTTGCTTTGCTCTCGAAATCTTGTGTTTGTTTAATGATTTTACAATAATCATCTTCGTTTTTAACAATATCACTCTTGTTAGTAGGAGGAGTAGATTGGTCAATGTTTTCTGACTCGCATTTTAAAATACCATTATTTTTACCACTCAATGCGACTAATTGTACATCATTTTTAATGATATTTTCGCTGTTAAAGTTAAAGACGTTCTCGGATTTGGCACTACATCTTGGATTGTCACGGCATATGGCACAGGTAAGTTTATCCCGTGGAGTCAAGACAGTTTCCGAATCATCCAATTCATCCATACTCAAGCGATTGTGGGGGTGAAGGAATGTTGAATTGTCAAAAACATCTATAAATGTGTATTTAAAATGCATATATAACACAACACCAAAAATGAAATACATTAAAAAATTTATATAAAACTTAGTTAACTCGTAATACATGGTTAGACGATACAATTTTTTATGTAAATTAAATTTTTTATACTTGATTTTTTTGAAGGTGTGAGCTCGCATTCCCCATCTTTAAGAAATTCCTCATGCAACGGTTTTTGCCGTAAGTAATTATGTGGTATTTTTTCAACATTTGAACTTGAAAAATATGTGTAATTTTTGTTAGCGGGAGGATGTGAATTAGTGTTTTGTTGTAGAGCTTGTTGAGCTAGTAGATTAAAGTCGGGAAGGTGAGGGAAATCAATTGGTGTTAGGCTAGGTACTTTGGAATTAACGCGCTCAATTGGTAGGGGAGAATGGCTAAACTTCAATTGGTCGCCTAAGATGAAAAAAAAAATATATTTTATCAAGCTCGCTAAAATATGGCAAACTTTATAGTGGTATTAATGCAATTAGTCGTTCACTTATTAATTTTTAAATAGGTAGATTAGAAGCCCTATAACGTAATGTCTTTCTTGAAAAATTCAGGGTTTTCTTTAACACTTATCAGTGATCTAATCAAAATCATGAGGCCATGCACATTGCCTTGACAAAAAGGTTTCCAAAAAAACAAAAAACGTACACCTAATTTTTCGATATGATCAATACAAAAATTATTTAATAATAAACCTATGCTATTATTTAAATTGGGCCCGGGTTTTCCTTTAAACATGGTCCGACCGGGTGCGAGTGTAAATACGTCGGAGGGAATTGAAGATAGAAGTGAAATGCTATCCTCGACATCGAGTAGCATGTTGTTGCTGGGGCATGAATGATTCATCGATCCATCTAAAGATGTATGTTGAAGTGCCGTATCTTGTGCTACATCCTTACTAATATTTCCATGATTTTGTAGAGCCTCCTCCAACGATTCTACCGGCTGGTCAGCTATTACGCTTAATCGCGTGAAAACGCTCTCCTTAATCAAGAGCTTGACGGATGGTCTTACTTCTTCCTCTAAATATATTATATTTTCATGAAATTCAGAAAAATTGTAAAAAAAAATACAGATTAACCAATAGAATAAAGCAAATTAAATTTTTGAAAAGTTTATGAAAAACCTGGTTCATTCGCGTTCATACAATTGTTTGGCTGTATCTGACCGTTATTATCCATTTGAAGCAAGTTAGACGTTGTATTATCCTGTGTGCTCAAATCAGCTTTCGTAGGGGTCATTGGATCAAAGATAATATTAGCCTCGTGTTCAAAGGTTTCTTCAAAAAATTAAAATAAGTTAATTTATATAAAAACATGAGTTATGTTTTATGTTTGGCAAAACACTACAATAAAATATATTGCATTTTATGACCATATATCAATAAATATTATAAATTTTAAATTTAAAATATTATAAGGTTTTACAAAAAAATGTTTAATTATATTCATAGAATTAAAACTTTTGGATCGTGGAGCTTCCAATCTTATTGCAAAAAATGTGAAAAGAGCCCTAGGAGTCGAATTTGTAGAACATTCTGGCTTTGTTGAAAGTGATTGGGGCGTAATACAAAAATCAATCATGCACATGTAGTCACCGGTAAAGGTCGTAAGGTATTGAGCTACAAAATAGGTGTGAGTTGGACGGAAGAGTTCAAAGTTAGCAAAGGTTAGGTTTTTTGGCGAGTTATTTTCTAATGATTTTGATGTTGGTATTTGAGGGTAAGCGTCTATATAGGCAGAGAAGAAATGATAAATTCGAAGACATTAAATGATTGAAGCAAAATGTATATAGAAAAAGATTAAATATTTACTTATACAAATAAACTTCTTTTAATAACTAGATTTTAACGCGAAATTCTGAAAATTATCGATTCTCAAACCTAACGCGTATTTTTTAAAACAGCGATCGTCATTAAAGTGGGTATGGTCGATGCGATGTCCATCTTTGAACCAAAATACACGGCAATTTTTATACAAATCGTTATTGAAGCGGCTTATTGATAGCTGAATTTTATAGGATAGCGAAGTCGAGCTGAAGGTAGTTTTTACCTTAGCTTGACATTTGGGATCTAATATATTGATAGCTGATGCCGGACTTTGATTAGTGTCAACGATGTTCTTTTCAATGTTCAATTGAGGGCCGTTATTCTCTAAATAGATAATTTATAATAATTTATTTTAAAACACAAATTCCTGCTAGATGCCTAACAATTTTTTAAAGATGCATCTAACAATGTGGTAACAGTACCTACAGGTCGGTTAATACGGAATTGCTTGGTAGTGCAAAATCCAACAGGGTTAGAGATAGAGAATCGATAGTCACCAATGTCACCTTCATCAAAATCGTAAATCTCACAAGTGACTGTCCTGTTATATTTGCATGCGCGAGAACTGGGCGATCCCCTGTTGCTAAAATTTTTATAAAAAGAATTGTCAAATACTCCCAAAAGCAAATTTTAATTTACGCTAAATAAAAATTTGATAGCAATGTATGAGCACCTGCTGCTTTTAGCCGATTTAGCAAGTCCAATATCAATTTGAAATTTAGGATATCGCCATCTTTCCGTCAAGACATCGGTTACGGTAGATGTCCCTTTGATATATGAGGGCTGAATTTCAGGTAGTGGAAAGATATTATAAAATTGACCAGATGTTGGATCTAATTTTTGAAGATGTATGTCGCCTGAAAAAGATGGTGAAAATAATATTAAATAAACTCGTTTAATTTCATGTCTAAATTTTCTCATATAAAGCTTGCGTTGCTTAAAGCAAACATTTCCCACAAGAGTGCAAGAAATTAGCGTAATTGTCTAAGGGCTAGTGAAAAAAAAATTTATAAAAAAATTGAGCGCATTTGATTAACATTAAGGTGGCTAGTGTAGAAAAAAATTTAAGAAATTAAAAATTTGTTTAAATAAATTTTTTTTCAATTTTTATAGGCATCAATAAAAAAACAGCTGTTAAAATTTTGTTTTTGAAGAAAATATTTTTGTAATTTTGAAATCAGTATTAGTAGCCGCAGCCATTGATATCAAAATATAGCAAAAACTTATAACACTTCAGCCAGAAAATTGTTTATAATATTAAAATTTACAGTTTTTATACTAACTTAAACTCGAACCTATATTTTGAGTTGAGTGGCCCAAATTTGCGGAGGCCTCGACCTCAAAGGTGATTCGTATAGCGTGGATGTAAGAATCAAACTCGTAGATAGATTGTGGCTCTTGGGATATCTTAGGCACGGCGAAAGGCACATAATTATCGAGTATAAGGTTTGATGCTAAATATTACACGTAAAATTTTTTTAAGATTCTCAGGGTATTAATATAGTAATAACTGCCTTCAATCCAATATTATAAATTTTAACCAAATCCATTTTCTTCCCTACCATTTTAAGGTTTTTTAACGGTGTGACTTCAAAGTGTTGCTAAAACAAAACTTTGAAAGTGACAATTGTCAGTGACATACATATTACATTGAACTCATCCCAATTTGTGTATTGAATTACACAAAATCCTCGCGTTTCTTGCAATAAAAAATACCACTTTTCTGTGGGCGTATATCAAATTACCGTTGTTTGAGAGTTATAGTACAGTGTATTTCGTAGACAATTAAAACATTAAACTTTCAGTTTCATATTTAACCCACTTTAAAAATTTCAATATGGGCATATTGAAATTTTTTTACATTTTTAAAGTTTTACTTTTTTAGTTCTTTAACATTAAAAAAATATATGCATTTAAACATAGGCAATATTAGCAAAATTAGTCATTATAATAAATAAAATTTTAATAATGAACCTTTTTAATACTATAAAAAAGTTAAAATCTTAATAAATAAAAAATCGTAAAACATTATATCAATAACCTTCCTACAAAAATTAGCCGTAAAAATACACCTTTGAGGTATATTATTGTGAAGTTTTCCAAGTGAAAGAAATAGTGGAGAGGCGCGGTACCAATGTTATAACAAAGAACAGTTAAAAAAGATTAGAATTGTTTGCTTTACATACATATAAACCCTACTTATTACCGGCTATTGATTCTTTACTTTACCAAACCGAATAGCAAAATTTTAATGTCCGATCAACAATTCGTTTTTGTATAGATGCAAAGATTGAAATGTTAGGTTACAGAATTTCAGAAAAAGGTATAATACTATGTAGAGTAAACATCTTAACACCCAATTTTTTCGGACTCAAAAGTTGGTACACCGAGCAAAACCAACTTCAATATTGGGTAAAAACTTATATAAATCCAGAGAAGAGCAACCGTCAATTTGTCTTAAAGCAAAAACTATGAAAAAAATTTGGGAGCCGACCCGCATAAAGATGATCTCAACTCGGCGATATTAAATTCCCTACAAGAAAGGAAAATTGTTCAATATTGTCGCGCAGGTGGGAAAAGACTGTTGGGAAAACACAATCCTCAAGGGCTGGACTCACGAACAATTGTCTTTCTTTTAGATAGGCATAACGTTTTAAATCCGGTGTCCATAATTTCAAACAATAAGAAGGTGCTTATCAAAAATGTTGAGTGGAATTATTGTTATTACAAAAAGTATTTTTTAAAGGATAAAACATCTAAAACAGTTAGGATGGATTGAATGGTTTGTATACAAAAGGATTAACGAGGCACAAAGACTATGTTTTGTACAAAGAAAAACACCTTTCTAGGTGTAATTTGTATGAAGAAATTAGTACCTTTAGTATTTAATTCAATTTTTAAAAGGTAAATTATTTTTAGAGTAAAAATCAAAAAAATATCAACTTTTCTCTTTCACACTTTTGTTTAAATGATATAAAGCGCATGGGAGGTGCTAAGAAATTCCAACAATGTGTTTTTCTAAATTAAAGAAATTTAGAAGCAATCTCAAGGAATGAAAAAACTTCTGCATATAATTGGCAGAACATTTCTGTTTCTCCACAAATTTCACTTTTTACATTATTTTCATTTATATTATAAATTGTAAACGAATTTGGGTTGCCATATCTAATATGTATAACATAAAAATGTCTAAGATTGAAGGAACAAATGTGGTCAATGAAGGGTATTTTAAGCTAACTGCTTACAAATCACTGAATATTAAATCTAGATTTCTTAAAAATTCCACCACGTAGGGCATTGTAAGCGTAAAATAAAGTCTCTTAACAATGTATATAGTTAAAAAGAAAGATTGGCAATTAAATTTATACTGGTTAATAGAAGGTGAGTTGGATTCTTTAAGGTAGCGGTAATCGGGATCTGCGTCCTTTCCAAGGCATCATTTTGGTTTGCTGAAATTAGAGCTGGGACAGTATTTTTGTGTTGGGCACCTTGCTCGAGATTCGAGTCAAGGTTGTCAACGTTGCCAATACTCGTAATGTTTTCGCGAGAGGTGCGGAAAAGTTGAATCAGTTTATCAATATCCCTATTTACAATAAATACGCAAATCTAAATAGTGGGGCACGTCTAAACTGGACAAAAAAAACAACATAAAAGATTTTTACAAAGTTTTGTGGAAAATTTTCTTGCGATAACGATCCGGGGTTTAGTTTTTTTCTCAATGTTTCCAATTTTTTTTTAACTGCGTCCAAAGCTCAGAAAAAAATCCACAAAATTTTTTTAATATTAATTTCCAAAAAATCTATTGGCATATTTAGATTCCTTATAAAAATCATATATATAAAAAAGGTTATAGCTTAATATTACTAGCAAAACATAAGTTATTTAGGATCAAACGGATTTTATGACAAAAATCACTAATTAAAAAATGAAAATATAAAAAATAAATACGTATTATAAAAAGGCGCCTTACGTTGATAACACTGAACAACAAAATTTGGACGACCCTAAGCATCATTTAAGGCAACTATGGTTTTTGGTCAAGTTTTTGGCGCTGATCACGAATAGGAAATCAGAATTTCAGCCAATGCCTTAAATTTTTAGTTATTTGGTGTCAAAGTCGATTTTTCAATTTTTGGGGTATTTTGGGCTTTATCATAACCTATGGGTCGTACAAAATTTTAAAAATATATTTAAATAACGGAAACATTCATTATTAACGTAAGGTGTTTAAATTTTTTTATAATATTTAAATTTTTTTATTTTTATAAAATTAGTGGTTTTTGTCATAAAATCTGTTTTTTGATCCTAAATAGCTTAAAAGTAAATTGCTAATAATTTTAGGTAATAATCTTTTATAGATATGTTTTTTATGAGGAATCTGAATATGCTAATAGAATTTTTGGAAAAATTTATAGTTTAAGAAATTTTGTGAATTTTTTTCTGAACTTTGGACGCGGTTTAAAAAATATTGGAGGCATTGGGAGCCCGGAATCGTTATCGCAAGAAAATTCTCTACAATACCCTCAAAAAATCGTTTATGTTGTTTTTTTTTGTTGTCCAGTGTAATGAATGTTTCCGTAATCTAAATATATTTTAAAACTTTTGTTATAAGTTTTATGACGTATAAGCCCAAAATACCCCAAAAATAGAAAAATCTCAAATATGACACCGAATAACTAATAATCTGAGGCATTTAAAATTCTGATTTCATATTCGTAAGTCACCAAAAACTTGACTAGAACCAAAGGTTGCCATAAATGATGCTAAAGGTCGTTTAAATTTTGTTCAAGTGTTATGATTGCCCAAGATTTGGATATTTAAAAAAAAAATTAATGCGACTCTTACAATAAAATAAATTTCACCGATATTTAACAATATGATAAAAAAAATGGGTGAGACAAAAGGCGTTGGAATTCAATGTCTGTTTGAGAAGTGGACGAGAAGTGTAATCTGAACTTTGGACGCGGTTTAAAAAATATTGGAGGCATTGGGAGCCCGGAATCGTTATCGCAAGAAAATTCTCTACAATACCCTCAAAAAATCGTTTATGTTGTTTTTTTTTGTTGTCCAGTGTAATGAATGTTTCCGTAATCTAAATATATTTTAAAACTTTTGTTATAAGTTTTATGACGTATAAGCCCAAAATACCCCAAAAATAGAAAAATCTCAAATATGACACCGAATAACTAATAATCTGAGGCATTTAAAATTCTGATTTCATATTCGTAAGTCACCAAAAACTTGACTAGAACCAAAGGTTGCCATAAATGATGCTAAAGGTCGTTTAAATTTTGTTCAAGTGTTATGATTGCCCAAGATTTGGATATTTAAAAAAAAATTAATGCGACTCTTACAATAAAATAAATTTCACCGATATTTAACAATATGATAAAAAAAATGGGTGAGACAAAAGGCGTTGGAATTCAATGTCTGTTTGAGAAGTGGACGAGAAGTGTAAACAGAGGTAGATGAATTGCTTTTAAACTTAATTACCTTAATTTAACGCTTTACAAAGGGGCCAATTTCTATACAAATTAGAACCACATCTTTTTTAGATAATGTAAAGAGAATCATTCATTACTTATACCCTATTATTTTAAGCGGACTTAAATATTACTGTCTTTGTAAAGAAAGATTTTTGAGCATAGTTTCAATAAATTGTTATTCATAAAATTCAAACATGGTTTTTTTTATCTTGTTAAAACCGTGCATAAATGGAGCCCCACTTCGATCATTTAAGTTATCAGCTCTGTTACACCTGCATAAAATGTTAATGATAGGTGAGTTTAAGAGTGAGATAACCAATGGAATTATAACATGCGCGACAGTTAAGGGGTGGAAAAAAATATTAAAGATAAGGAAGTTTTAAATTTGCATAATAGTGATAAAGAGAGCTTGCCGCTCGCAAATTATTTTATTAGCATTGAAAATGTTATTCAATATCACTCTCACGTATGGCTCCTCTAATTGCTTATATAATCATTTATTTTAACTTCCTCAAAGAGACACGACATTGATTGCTTAATGGGTCACTAATTATCTTATTAAAATTAATTTATATGAAAGATATATATATAAAGAACATTTTCAATGTTATTAATTGATGATTAACATACAAATGATACCAAACGTATGGATACAACAAAACATAAATGGTAATGCTACTTATTCGAGTGTTTGGGAAATCTCTTTTGCATGAGGTGAGCATAAATTGATAAAACTACACTTGTTAATTTCACTTCAAAACCCAAGGCCAAAAGAAGACAGGACGCCACCTTTCATTGGCTATATCGAGTGTTATAAAGCTTGGGGCTGCCACCTAAACATGATACTTGGGTCCCCAGAGAAAATGAATACAATTAATTATTAAATGAGGACAAACATAAAAGAAAAAAAAATTGAGGATATTTGTTTTTACAATATTATCTAACACGCGGATCAGTTGCTTTAAGTATATAAGAAATCTTAATAAAATTAAATCTAAATAAACATAGCTGATATAATCATTTCAACAAAACTCTCAGAAAATGTCTAAGCCTTAAAAAATCTTTCAACATTGAACCAATATTTTTTTTAATAAAATTTTATTTCAAATTTTGAATAAAGTTTGAGCGGCGCCCTAAGGTGTTAAAAAAACAAGGTAAAGCTGGTCAGGGAACATTTATTATACTCTAAATTTTGGATCAAACGTAAAATAAGGCATTTGGGTGATTTGAAATTTTTGAGTTTAAAAAGTACAATAAAAAGATAAGCATTGTTTTTTGTTTCACAAGAAATTTAGAGTTTTATGATAAAACCTTTAGTCAAATAAAATCAATAAAAATGTTCCTTTATCTAAATCATAAAAACTTGACACTAAAGTGACAATTTAAAACTTTCCTTAAAAAGATGTTTGTGTTACAATATTCGTGGTGTAGTAGTTTTGATCAGGCGTAAGAATTTTTCGGTCAAAAAAAGATCAGTGAATTGGCAAAAAGGCAAAACATTTTCATTTGTTAAGCCAAACAAAGGTAGGAATAATTGTAGAACTTTCTTGTGAATTTTTATTATTAGGTGGGGCGTTTAGAGTTTATTCGTTTTACGAAAAATTATAATAATTTTAAAAATTCTAAATTTTTAAAAAACGAATTTGACATCAAAAATTATTTACCATTGCTTTAAATAATATTTTCTCACACCCGGGGCATATGTTCTAAATATATTTAAAAATAAATGGGAGCAAAAATTGAAAGTGCCTTATAATTGCAGGAACAACACTAGTTTAGTCATAAGTTAATTAGCTGTAAAAGTAAAAGTTTATATTTTTGCAAACTTATTCTATTAAATATTCAATTTAAAAATATACCTCAGGGCACTAAAGAATTTGGATTCTTGATAACTGGGATGCGGTAAATTGCCATCCTTCACAGATTCCGGACAAAAGTCCGAGGCATAATGATGAATTTTACCATTTGCAACGCACCCGTCCCCGTGTTGAGGTTTAGATTTGATTTCCCGATCAATTTTGATTTTAACTGCGTCGATGCAATTCAATTGCCCGCCGCCTTTATCGCTATAAATTACGTTTAATCGACGATTCGGACCTATATTATTATAACAAAATGTGTTGTCCAAAGGCAATTTTTTGGTTGGACTCTTTGTTTTTAGACTGATCGCCTTATGAGAAGATGACGATTGAATAGGAATATTATGACCATTTAAATGTTTGAAATTATCATTATACTCGTGGTTTCCATAAGAATGTTTGAAAATGGCATTCACATGACCGAAATTTAAGTCGGTCTCACCGATGATAGACCCATCTTCATAAAATACGGCTGATTCAGGCATGGTTTCGTAAACGTTTTCCATTTTCAGCAACTAATTTGGAATTTTTCGTAATCGAACGCTTAAATGTTGTTATTTAATCAATATCGTCACCACCATTGTAAAAAGGTTTCGCAAAGTGGCGTAGATTTACATGTGATTCCTATAAAAGTTTAATATTAAATAAAAAAAAATTTAATATTTTATACTTTTGAGTGAATATAATTTGGTAGCCGGGAGGAAACAAATTTATGTCAAAATTAATATTTTAACGAGTGGGTGTGTCAATAGGGGAAAGCGTGGCAAGGTGCCACACACTTAAAAATTACGATATCTACTTGTCCCATGATTGCAATGAAGAAGAATTAAATTTAAATTTAATTTTTTATTATTATTTAAGTTAATTGGATATGCCTACAATCAATAGATTCAAAAGTTGGCCGAACTCTGATTGACCGCTCCAATTATTTAAACCGGACAATTTATAAAAAGGATTAAACCTATTTTGAAATAAAATTAATAGCGTTCTGAGTTCATTTACTTTTTCGAAAAATTTTGAAAAATTTATAACTCTTTCTTTTGACATTAAACCGCATATTACAAAAAGTTGCCCATCTATTCATTAGCATTATACTGTTTCTGAATTAAAAGCTTTTACATAATTTTTAAAAAAAATTTAATAATATTTAATTTTTTTTTTAGAGATATCAAAACTTTTTAAATGAATCTAAACGCGCCCAACTGCATTGCCCCCCCCCCTCCCCCAATATTTTAAATATTCCAAACACACTAAATTTGATTCATTTAAAAAAATATAAAATAATTCCATGAAGTTTTTTCAGTTATAGCTTGAAGAAATTTAAAAAGTCAAAATTGTTATTTTTTAGAAAGGAATTTTTAGGAACAACATAAGTAAAGACACATAGCAGGAACTTGAAGGATCGATAATAATCGTAAAAGGGAAAAGAATCTAAACAAAATGGTTGACCAGAAACTCCTAATTTAATATTCCGTGATGTCCAATTTTATAGTATGGCATGTGGAATGGCCATCCATAGCTTAGTTATTAAGAGGCGTATGTTGTAGTGTCCGAGCTTTTATTAAACTAAAATATTTGTTGCAGATCTATAAAAAAATAGCTGAAGATGAAGAAAATTTTTTCCAAAGCATTAATAAAGTATATATCTATTAGGAACGAATTAGGGCAAATTTTATTTTGTTACTTTATTCAAAGACAAACAATTATATGAAAGTGAAGCAAAATAAAAACATATTTTTAAATTTTGATTAACCTTTAAATTTAAACATTTTTACAAAATTATTCGCGTTACTCATGTGAAATTAATTAAAAAAAATTCACCGATGCACACAAGGTTACCAACAGTTAATAGTAAAAAAAATTTTGCTGGCTTCAAAGACGAGGAGCCGGACCGGGGTTTAAAAAATGGGATTGGAATATTTATAATTAGAATAAAAGTATAGGTAATTTTTGTTACCATTGTTTTGTAAAACGAGCCAAGCAGGGCTAAATGCCATATTTAAATGCTTACCAAGTATTTGTTTGGTAAGGCCTGTTTAAGTGCGTTCAGAGTTCATTCAATCTTAAAATCTTTGAAAGTTTTAAATTTTTTGAAAATTGGTTCAATTTCATTAATTTTTCAAGGGATAGAATTTTAAAAATCCAACTATTATATAGATTTAATTTCTATATTTAATTAGAACAGCTAGGGCAGTAAGAAAATAATGCAAAAACAATGGTTAATAAATTTCGTAAAAACTCACATTTTACAAATATTTCAAAATTTTTAAATTTTTTTTTAAAAACTAATGAAATTTTAAAGCGGTCCTTTATTTATATTTTGAAAATTATGAAAATAATTTAAATTTTTTTGTAGGGCACGTATATAATTCATTTTTTCTAAATTTTGGGTTTTTATATCGAAAATTAATAACCATTTTTTTTACAATACCTTTATACACCCGGTGCACTTTATGTATATTTAGAAATTTGATTGAATTTATGTCTAAAATCCACTCTAATATTTCTAACGCTTAAAAATCAACATTGAACCAATAAATTTTTTAGGGCGCGTTCAGAGTATTTTAAATTTTTAGATTTTTCTAACATGAATAATGGTTTGATGTTGAAACTATTTACATAAATAAATATTTTTTAGGGCGCACGCCTTCAGAGTTTTTTTGGAAAATTTTTAAATTCTTAAAAAATATTGGCTAATTGTTGAAATAAATTTTGAGCACTAGTTGAAGGAATCGTATTGAAATAATTCAGATATGTTTATATCCAGATAGGTTAATAAAATTTCTAAATATACTCAAACCAAATGCTCCGGGTCTAAGAAAAACTTTTAGAAAACGGTGGTTAACGATGTAAAAACTCAAATTTTTAAAATTTAAAGAGTTTTCAAAATTTTGGTAAAAATGAATGAACTGAACGCGCGCGCCCTACGCCCTAAATTTTAAAATATTGTTAAAAAATAAATAAAATCTGAACGCGTTCACAATAAGTATTTTCTCTGATAATGTGGCAACTTTTTAAAATGCGTTTTTTCACAAAATACAATTTTTAAAATTTTTATTTTATTGCACGTGGTTTAGGCTGGGGGTAAGGCTACCTCTGGGCGGAGCTTCGATATATAGGCCAATGTAACCATTTAATTTTGATATATCTTTTTTAGTTATAACTACACCAACAAATACATATTGATCCAATCAGAACTTTGCAACACAAAAAATTATTGAAATGTTTTTTATTTTAAAATTTCAATTTGATATGGGTTTGTCTCATTATCATGTTTAATTCCCTAACCATGTTGTTTATGAATTAGGCCTTTTCAACAAACATTATGACTGTTTGTTATCCTTACTTTGTAGACCACTGATAAGTTTTTTTATTTCATTCAGGTTCATGAATTTTTCGAAAATCTTTGGCCCAATACTATTTATTTAACATAGAAATTTATAGCCGTTCAGTAAATTACTTTAAGGTAACGAAAATTATTAACCTGTTTATAATAATACTTTTTTACAACTATGGCAGTTGCTCTAATTAGATTTATACACAAATTCATAACAACACGATTATCATTTTAAAATGACTCCTTAAAAAATTCTAACGCAAAAAAATATCCAACATTGAACTAATATTTTTATTTAAATTTATATATTTCCCAAAAAGTGAATAAATTCTAAACGTGCCCTTCAGAATATTTGTTAAAAATTGATATGCTTTCGTACTGAAGCTATTGAGAAATATCCCAAGGAGAATTATAATAAAATTTTACATTTATTGATAAGAATAAATGATTGAAATCATAAGGTTACCAACCATCCACAAGGCAAGGATGAATTTTGATCTATTGATTGCAAAGCATACAGAACGTAATATTAACATATTTTCATTGGTCTAATTACTATTATTCTAACCATTTTCCATGTTTATTTAAGGCTTTTCTTTGAAGCAATAAAACTCAATTATATTACATTTAATGTTAATGAACAAAAAACTTATGAATACTAAAAAATTAAATTCAAAATATTAACGAGGTCACATTCAAATGGTAAGGTGTAAGAAAACTTCTTGAAAGAACATGCACACATAAAAAACGTCCAAGATTTAATTATAAGTGAAATTTTAATTTTATTTTAAAGTACCGTGGAAGTATTTAAATGCCAATGCGTAACCTTTTAAAGTGGTCCGGGCCAAACATTTATGTCACTTTCTAACGTTGATGGGGAAGCGAATTCACGCCTTAACAATTAAAATATTTTTTTAACAATTCTAAAGTTTTTTCCCAAATGCAGGTGTCTCAAGTGAGTTTCTTGATCAAATTATTGTATGAATTATGCGCTTTTAAAAAGACCAAATTTGTGCAGTACAGATAGTCAAAATAATGTAAATAGGCGATGCTCGTTTTACATCCAGGAAAAAGTTCAAATGATGTACATGTATATTTTTTGCCGTGACCGAAGGTCACGGCTAATTCTGCCGCTGAATGTGGCAAAAAAAAAATTCTGCCCCCCCCCCCCCCCACGAGTTTATTTTTGCCCCCCTAAATTGGAAAAGCTAGAATCGGGCCTGCATCTTCTTGTGAAACTTTTGTAACATTTTCCATTTTTATATAATAATTTTTGCAAATAAAAGATCAAAAAATGGATATTTATAGTAAAGAGATCTCTTCATTGAATAAATTTATCGGTTTAAAAAATTCTTTGTTCATGCATTAATGAATGTTTATAAAGTGTGATTTCTTTAAACATTAAAATTTCAACATGCAATTAATTTAAATTAATTTGTACATATATACACGATCACCAAATTAATCTTATAATCCTGATAAAAAAAACATTTTCAATGAGAGGTTTACATAATTACAAAGCGGTCTTGGCAAAAAAGTCGTTAAGATTCAGTTAAAAAGATCGTGTAAAAGGTTAATAAGGTTTGTTAAAAAAAAATATTAAAGTAATTAATATTTTTTTGCAAGATTTCAAGATGACAAAGTGTGAAATCGTCACCTAGATATGTCGTTTTGTGTTTTTTAGGTTTACGATGATGATGATGGTTGACACATGGAGTAAGCAAGAAATATATGCTTAATCAAAATTTTTATACGCCACAAAATCTTGTAAGGAATTATAGTAATAGTGAGAACAACACCTAGCGCAAATAAAAAATTAACAATTTTTTTTTTATAATTGCCAAATTAAATCAAAGAAGCAATAAATTTATAAATTAAATTTACTGTTAAAAACTTACAATGTCTTTGAGCTATAAACAGGTATTAAAAATTATATTTACATTAGAGATCAAAGTCGGTCGGGGCTCAAAAGCCCACCCGGCCCGGTGTGCTCTGCCTAAAACCGGGCCTTAATTAGAAAGAAAAATACAGGCCAATTTTATATCTCAGCCTATTTATTATTACCATTGTTGATAACATTTTTTATCAGGCGATATAGGATAATTTCAAATCTCTGTATTTTATTAATAATAATTTTAGCTAAAAATTTATAGCTTGCAATAAATTTCCGGGCCGTATTTGTAAAGTCGAGCCAAGTTGGGTTGGGCCGTGCCTAAGTTAAAAAATAGGGGGTGGGCCGAGATTTCAGCCCAGTTTAAACTCTAATTTACATTCTCAATGTTACAAAAATTATTGGTCGTTTCTAAAGTTGGTTAATGTTTCGGTTAAGAATTAATCTATCAAATAAAAAGTGAGTTTGGACGCATTACTAGGCATTCGTGTTTTAAAAAATTAAAAAAAAAACTATAAAATTTAGCAAAAACCAGATAAAAACAAATTTCGATTTAAAGTACAAATCGTTCTTTTGAACTTTGATTACCATATTAAATATATAAACCTTTAAAAAATGAAATTACAGCCAATAGCCCTATACATTTGACGTTGTTATTTAAGGTCCCGTTTTACAAGAAGGAATTTTAAAAGTAAGAAATCCATTACTCCTCCAATCAAAAAGACTTCTATGTGTTGCAAAAAAATTCTCCACTGAACGCTTTCATACATGTCTATAGACTTTAAGCAGGGCTGGAAATGGCGATTCATTGATTGAAAAAAATTAAAAATGGAAAAAAATCAAAAAAAAAAATTAAAAGCGTGATAAGGGGTCACATTTAGCAAAATAACTTACACAGGTGTGTGATAAAGTGTTTACTCAAAATCATCATAAAGGGGTGGGGTGAGAGATAACTTGTTTAATTGAAATAAACTACTGAGTTTGCTTTTGTAGTGATAAGATTACCACTTCTACAAATAGTTAATATTAAGTAGGATAATTAAATATTTAAAAATTATAACACAATAGGAGAGGCGAAAAAAAGTCATAGATATATATCCAATACAGGTTTAACAAATGTCATTTATGCCATATAAAAATAATTATTTAAAAAATGATCGACTCAATTCATTTAGCAGTAATTATTGGTGTGTATAAACAGTGATGATTCAAACAAAGTAGCTGTGGTTATATAACACAGGTCGACAAATATCAATGTCCGAAAAAAAAAGTTTATTAAATATAATACATCCCCATGATGTATCTCATATATATTTTCCGTTTTTCGTAGTTTCTTCCGCCTTCGGCTTCTTAGATCGTCCATATCGAAAAATGCCCTTTTATGATCATAGACTAATTTTGCGACCTCAACCTAAAAATTCAAAATTTTTTCTCTTATAAATATCCCTTGTATCTTATGTTTTTTATGTCAAAAAATGAGAAATAAATTTTTTTAGTATATCAAGCTCTTACATCAGCATTAAGATTTTACAATATATTTAGCAGCCCAACCTAAATATGACCTATTTTTAATAAAAATATTAATTTGAGTTCAAATTTAACTGTTTTAAATACAAAATTAATTATTTTTAATATTTATTTGTTTTTGTTTGACATTTTCTAAAATTTTTAATGTTGGGAGCTGACTTACTAAGTTTGATTAGTGGCAGTTTTTATCTTTGTAGTTAGCTCATGTCTCAAAATTTAGCAGTGTAATAATACAAATTAAAACTTTTTTAACCTCATTGAAATAACATATCAAACATCCAATGCAGCAAAATTTTTATTTACATATAAATTTATTGCTTAAATTATTTATTAAATTGCCTAAAATTTGGAAAAATTTATTTGAATTTCTTAATGGCTGTATTAAACTTCATCATCTTAGGGCACAATAATAGAGTTTTTTAATTATTGCAAAAAAATTTAAAAATTTTACATCTAAAAAAATAAAAAAATATTGATTAAATTTTGGATAATTTTTTAAGCATTATTTATAAGGGAGTTATGTTGATTTGTTTATTAACAATGTATATATGGACTTTGATATAATATACTTAGAGCAAGGAAGGACACTGAGTGTGAGAAAATATTGTAAAAACAATTGTTGATAATTTTTGATGTGAAAACCCAAATTTCAAAATTTTAAATTTTCAAAATTTAAATTATTCATAAAAAATAACTCTGATTGTCATAAAAACTAAAAATATATGCATAATCTAGTATAAGCCTATTAAATATTTGGCTTGTATAAACCTGTCTTTAAAAAATTATATAAATATTGTGGTCATTAACCGCAAATGTTAGAATCTGTTATATAACTTGATGGGGTTTTAATATATAAATTTAAAAGTTTTAGAGTAAAGCTTGTTTTTAACTGTTTTATAGAAAAATATGTTCCTTTTTAATAAAATAATATAATTCATTGTAAAAATGCCACACTTTTATTTCATAGAAAATACACAAATAAAAACATGGCAATTTATATTATTTTCACAATTAAATTTAGTTTCAAAATCTACATTTATCTTATATATAATATAGTTTAATTAAATGATATGCATACCTATGATCTAGACCCTAGCAGAAAATTAAATATTGTGACAAATATTATATGTATAAACGTTTATTCATTGTTAAAAATCACCTACCAATCTAAACTTCAATTAAAAAAAATTAGTTTGTATTATAAATGCACAAAATATAGCTACCAAAACTTTTAAAGATACAAAATTATTACGGATATTGTAAAAAATATTACATTTCTTACTATTGCATATTCTGAATTAATCTTTGGAAAATATTTCCAAAAAATTTTAAATTTGAATAATGCCATATGGTGAATAGATGCTCTGCAGATGCATTTACTTCGTAGAATAAAAGAAACACAAAAATATAAAAAAAATATTTTACACTATACAGGCTGCGGCTAGAGGTAAAAAAAGTTTTGACAAAAAAAATTGCACGCATTTGAATAACATTGAGGCGGCTAGTGTAAAATTTTAAATATATTGTTAAGTATATCCTAAAACGACCAAAAAAACCTAAATTTTTATTTTTTAATATTAGCCGCTAAAATATTTTTTATTTTAGAAATATTTTTTTTACAAAAAAATTATGATTGGAGTGTCTCTGCTATAAAAAGCAATGAAATAAATATTTATAATACAGCAATTATATTCTTAACCAAATTGTTTACATATTCCATAAATTAGGATGATGGTATATGATTTTAAAATAATTTCAAGTGAGAGTTCTTAAACCAAGAAAAAGCACAGAAATTGTATGCACATAAATTGTACAAAATGACGTCATTTTTATAAAAGAGTTTGAGTATTTTATGTAATGCGACAGTGCAGAAAATTTATATGTGTTAACGCGGTGCTAGTTAAAAATGCCTTTAAATGGTAGGAATAATACTTATATTTGTAATAAACAAACCATACTTAGGGTTAAGGGAAAGGGGGGGGGGGGGGGGGGAAGGGGTTGGATGGAAAGGGCAGGGGGTGAGGAATTTAGAAGTAAGTGGGACTTTTCAAAAAAAAATGAAACAAATTTTATTAGTTTCTTATCTAAAAATATAACATGAACATGTAAAATATGCATTATGTTATATATATATACAAAATCCAAATTAAAATTATTATATAGATTATTTAAAATTCTAAGCAATCTTACATATTGCCTAGATCGACAAAAAATAATGAGCGATTGACAAAAATTATGACACCTCAGGAAAACTATTTACATATTAGCTTTATCTCAAATATTTTTTCCATTTTCTGAAATTTTTTTTTTCGGCTGATTTCTTAAATGATTTCCAAAATCTATTCAAACCTCGAAAATACAAAAATTAAAAAATTTGTTTTTTTACTAAATAATGCAATAGACCCTAAAGCATGGAAACATTTAATAATTTTTAATTGTTTTTATGTGCACAATATTTCTATTTCTATTAGATCATTTTCTATTAAATGGAAATACGCAAAGCACTTTAAAGGTGTCACTGCGCGTAGTGAAGCGACGTTTCAAGAGCAGAGTGACTGTTACACGGCAGAAATTGCGATTGTAGGACGATATCCCTACTGCAACTCGACAGGAGGAGAAGGCACCGTCCACTGGTGGGGGGAAAAATTTCGCAAGTTTTTTTGCAGAACTTGTAAGGGTTTTTGTTAAGGTAGCTGAGTGTGTACCCAAACCACTACAAGTGAGGTCAGCTGTCGCAGGTATGAGACACTTACCGGCGAGGTCCGTTGCCAGAACCGTAGGAGCTGATTAGTTCAAGCACGGTTCTACCCATCACACCAAAGGGGTTAGACCGAGTAGTCCCAAATGGTGGGATGCTCGTAAAACAATTAATCGGCGGCATGTGAGGGGTGATAACACGATGGCTATCCACCATAAGCAAAAATAATATATTGATTATAATAATTTGTAAGTAGTTGTCTTTGGAAACAAAATTTTATTCTAATAACTTATTTTTATACATTGATGATAAATATTTTTTGATATAAATTTTGCAAAATTTATATTATTTTGATATATTTTATTGTATTCAAAATTTATATTATTTTGATATATTTTATTGTATTCTAAATTTATATCACTTTTACACATTTTATTGTATTAAAAGATTATTTTTTACATATTTTATTTTATTTTACAACATATGAGATTATAAACACCTAGGCTTCAACATTTTCTTTTGTATAATTTTTTTTGGAAGGAAAGGGGATAACCATTTAAAGTAATTATATTCGACAAGCTAAAAAAATGTAATTTGTTTTAAAAGGCCCTTATAATTGTGAAGATAAGAGAGATTTTGTTAAGGCCGATGATGTCTAGTATAAGACATGACCAAATTGTTAGTCCGTGTTTTAGATGATGTCTTTGTTTTGATTGTTATTATAACTCCATATAATAAATATTTATATCTATACTGACAATTAGTGTGGAAGAACTTATTAATAATAAAATTACCTGAAATCTATTTTTCATCTGAATTAATGAGAAATAGTATTTTTAGGCATATTAAGCCATTATTATTTTGTTTATACAGAATATTTGGCATCTAAGTAGAACACGATTTATCATTGAAATAAAATATTATTTTAATTTTATTTATCGGTTTAACCGTTTTATTTATATATAAAAAAATATTTTAATATTTTTTTTTTCGAATTTGTTTTGACCTTTAACATTTTTTTTTTAAATTTTATGCATATAGTGGGCTTACAAAGCTTGATTAAAAACGGTTGATGGATTTGAAAATCCCTAAGATGCCAGGTAAGGTCTTTAAATTTGCTTTATGTATCTTAAAAATTTGTAAAGCTGCTAAAAAACACTTAAATATTGTTTATTTAATTTTTGCAAGGTTATTTGCTTCTAATCAATTACATGTAATAAGATTTGAACGCTTGTTATAAAATACAGCTACAACCCTCGTGAATACATATTGTTGGACATAAATTTTTTATACTTTTTATGTTATTAAAAAATAAGCAAATTAGCCTTGAAGATTTCTAATAAGACACTTGGTGTCAATAAAAGAACTAATATGCAGGGTCTTTGTGTATTCAGTAAAAGTGTTTAGCCTCACATAGGTTTACCTGCTTGTATTTATTATAAACGGAAAATTATCACTTCCTACCTGGCATTGTATGTTATGTGTGACTTGTTAGTTTACGTCTTTTTTCAATATAATATGCAAATACCAAAAAGAATGTGTTGCGATAAGAATGGTATTTAAATAAAATAAATTAATCTGCTTAGTAGGCACTAAATTAAGATAATTTGAGACCATCGTGTAAGAATATATTAAACAAATAAATGATGGGGTGGCGGCATATTGCTCTAGGAGCCGAATTTTTATTGCATATTTAAACCTTTTAAAGGAATGACTAAATATAGCAAACATCCCTTGGTACGCCAATGGAAACGAACACATTTAATAAAAACCAACTACACACCATGTGAAAATATATTGAGTTACAAGAAACTCAGCATAATTAACACTTTCAGTGGGGTGGGTCTGAAAAGCAAAATCCTAAAATGCAAAATCCCAAAAAGCAAAATCCTAAAACGCAAAAACCGGAAGTAATTAATCATTTTTAAAAAAAAATGGGCGGAGATTTTAATGTTTACATTATTATGGAATTTGTTGGTATTTTGATTGTTTCTTTGATCTTTAAGTAATTTTTAAGGGATTTTGCTTTTTAGGATTTTGCGTTTTTCGGCCGAATTCAGTAATTTTTCAGACAAAATTTTTTTTTCTGAATTTGATTTTAATTGATTTATATGGTGTTTCTATAAAGTTTTAAGGTAAAATTTCGCCGCTTTTCAGGGATTTTGCGTTTTTTGGCCGAATTCAGTAATTTTTCAGACAAAATTTTTTTTTCTGATTTTGATTTTAATTGATTTATATGGTGTCCCTATGGTGTTTTAAGGTAAAATTTCGCCGCTTTTCGGGGATTTTGCGTTTTTTGGCCGAATTCAGTAATTTTTCAGACAAAATTTTTTTTTCTGATTTTGATTTTAATTGATTTATATGGTGTCCCTATGGTGTTTTAAGGTAAAATTTCGCCGCTTTTCGGGAATTTTGCGTTTTTTGGCCGAATTCAGTAACTTTTCAGATTTTTTTTTCTGATTTTGATTTTAATTGATTTATATGGTGTCCCTATGGTGTTTTAAGGTAAAATTTCGCCGCTTTTCGGGGATTTTGCGTTTTTTGGCCGAATTCAGTAATTTTTCAGACAAAATTTTTTTTTCTGATTTTAATTTTAATTAATTTATATGGTGTCCCTATGAATTTTAAGATAAAATTTCGCCACTTTTCGGGGATTTTGCGTTTTTTGGCCGAATTCAGTAATTTTTCAAACAAAATTTTTTTTTTCTGATTTTGATTTTAATTGATTTATATGGTGTCCCTATGGTGTTTTAAGGTAAAATTTCGCCGCTCTTCGGGGATTTTGCGTTTTTTGGACGAATTCAGTAATTTTTCAGACAAAATTTTTTTTTCTGATTTTGATTTTAATTAATTTATATCGTGTCCCTATGATGTTTTAAGGTAAAATTTTGCCGCTTTTTCGGGATTTTGCGTTTTTTGGCAGAATTCAGTAATTTTTTAGACAAAATTTTTTTTTTCAGATTTGATTTAAATTGATTAATATGGTGCCCATTTGATGTTTTAAGGTAAAATTTCGCCGCTTTTCGGGGATTTTGCGTTTTTTGGCCGAATTCAGTAATTATTCAGACAAAAATTTTTTTTACAGATTTTGATTTTAATTGATTTATATAGTGTCCCTATGATGTTTTAAGGTAAAATTTTGCCGCTTTTCCGGGATTTTGCGTTTTTTGGCCGAATTCAGTAACTTTTCAGACAAAATTTTTTTTTTCAGATTTTGATTTTAATTGATTTATATAGTGTCCCTATGATGTTTTAAGGTAAAATTTTGGCGCTTTTCCGGGATTTTGCGTTTTTGGCAGAATTCAGTAATTTTTTAGACAAAATTTTTTTTTCAGATTTTGATTTAAATTGATTAATATGGTGCCCATTTGATGTTTTAAGGTAAAATTTCGCCGCTTTTCGGGGATTTTGCGTTTTTTGGCCGAATTCAGTAATTATTCAGACAAAAATTTTTTTTACAGATTTTGATTTTAATTGATTTATATAGTGTCCCTATGATGTTTTAAGGTAAAATTTTGCCGCTTTTCCGGGATTTTGCGTTTTTTGGCCGACTTCAGTAATTTTTCAGACAAACTTTTTTTTTCAGATTTTGATTTTAATTGATATATATGGTGTCCCTATGATGTATTAAGGTAAAATTTCTTTTGTCTAAAAAATTACTGAATTCTGCCAAAAAACGCAAAATCCCGGAAAAGCGGCAAAATTTTACCTTAAAACATCATAGGGACACTATATAAATCAATTAAAATCAAAATCAGAAAAAAAAATTTTGTCTGAAAATTTACTGAATTTTGCCAAAAAACGCAAAATCCCGGAAGAGCGGCGAAATTTTACCTTAAAACATCTTAGGGACACCATATAAATTAATTAAAATCAAAAACGGAAAAAAAAAATTTGTCGAAAAAATTACTGAATTCGGCCAAAAAACGCAAAATCCCCGAAAAGCGGCGAAATTTTACCTTAAAACTTCAAATGGGCACAATATTAATCAATTAAAATCAAAAACAGAAAAAAAAATTTTGTCTGAAAAATTACTGAATTCGGCCAAAAAACGCAAAATCCCCGAAAAGCGGCGAAATTTCACCTTAAAACATCAAATGGGCACCATATTAATCAATTAAAATCAAAATCTGAAAAAAAAATTTAGTCTGAAAAATTACTGAATTCGGCCAAAAAACGCAAAATCCCGGAAAAGCGGCAAAATTTTACCTTAAAACATCATAGGGACACGATATAAATCCATTAAAATCAAAATCAGAAAAAAAATTTTGTTTGAAAAATTACTGAATTCGGCCAAAAACGCAAAATCCCGGAAAAGCGGCAAAATTTTACCTTAAAACATCATAGGGACATTATATAAATCAATTAAAATCAAAATCAGAAAAAAAAAAATTTTGTTTGAAAAATTACTGAATTCGGCCAAATACGCAAAATCCCCGAAAAGCGGCGAAATTTTACCTTAAAACATCTTAGGGACACCATATAAATCAATTAAAAACAAAAACAGAAAAAAAAATTTTGTCTGAAAAATTACTGAATTCGGCCAAAAAACGCAAAATCCATGAAAAGCGGCTAAATTTAACCTTAAAACATCAAATGGGCACCATATTAATCAATTAAAATCAAAATCTGAAAAAAAAATTTTGTCTGAAAAATTACTGAATTCTGCCAAAAAACGCAAAATCCCCGAAAAGCGGCGAAATTTTAGCTTAAAACATCAAATGGGCACCATATTAATCAATTAAAATCAAAATCTGAAAAAAAAAATTTTGTCTGAAAAATTACTGAATTCGGCCAAAAAACGCAAAATCCCGGAAAAGCGGCAAAATTTTACCTTAAAACATCATAGGGACACTATATAAATCAATTAAAATCAAAATCAGAAAAAAAAATTTTGTCTGAAAAATTACTGAATTCGGCCAAAAAACGCAAAATCCCCGAAAAGCGGCGAAATTTTACCTTGAAACATCAAATGGGCACCATATTAATCAATTAAAATCAAAATCTGAAAAAAAAATTTTGTCTGAAAAATTACTGAATTCTGCCAAAAAACGCAAAATCCCGGGAAAGCGCCAAAATTTTACCTTAAAACATCATAGGGACACTATATAAATCAATTAAAATCAAAATCTGAAAAAAAAATTTTTGTCTTAAAAATTACTAAATTCGGCCAAAAAACGCAAAATCCCGGAAAAGCGGCAAAATTTTACCTTAAAACATCATAGGGACACTATAAAAATCAATTAAAATCAAAATCAGAAAAAAAAATTTGTCTGAAAAATTACTGAATTCGGCCAAAAAACGGAAAATCCCCGAAAAGCGGCGAAATTTTACCTTAAAACATCAAATGGGCACCATATTAATCAATTAAAATCAAAATATGAAAAAAAAATTTTGTCTGAAAAATTAATGAATTCGGCCAAAAAACGCATAATCCTAAAAAGCAAAATCCTTTAAAACTTAAAGATCAAAGAAACAATCAAAATACCGACAAATTCCATAATAATGTAAAGATTAAAATCTCCGCCCATTTTTTTTTAAAAATGATTAATTACTTCCGGTTTTTGCGTTTTAGGATTTTGCTTTTTGGGATTTTGCATTTTAGGATTTTGCTTTTCAGACCCACCCCCGGAAAAGCGCCAAAATTTTACCTTAAAACATCATAGGGACACTATATAAATCAATTAAAATCAAAATCTGAAAAAAAAAATTTTTGTCTTAAAAATTACTGAATTCGGCTAAAAAACGCAAAATCCCGGAAAAGCGGCAAAATTTTACCTTAAAACATCATAGGGACACTATAAAAATCTAAAATCAAAATCAGAAAAAAAAATTTGTCTGAAAAATTACTGATTTCGGCCAAAAAACGCAAAATCCCCGAAAAGCGGCGAAATTTTACCTTAAAACATCTTAGGGACACCATATAAATCAATTAAAATCAAAAACAGAAAAAAAAATTTTGTCTGAAAAATTACTGAATTCGGCCAAAAAACGCAAAATCCCCGAAAAGCGGCGAAATTTTACCTTAAAACATTAAATGGGCACCATATTAATCAATTAAAATCAAAATCTGAAAAAAAAAATTTTGTCTGAAAAATTACTGAATTCGGCCAAAAAACGCAAAATCCTAAAAAGCAAAATCCTTTAAAACTTAAAGATCAAAGAAACAATCAAAATACCGACAAATTCCATAATAATGTAAAGATTAAAATCTCCGCCCATTTTTTTTTAAAAATGATTAATTACTTCCGGTTTTTGCATTTTAGGATTTTGCTTTTCAGACCCACCCCTTTCAGTGTAACAATTGGAGTCAGAATAAAAAATCCCATATACACGGTTACTTTAACTTTATTCTTTGTTGAAGGTGCATCAAAATTATGCCCTTGATTATAAATATTGGGTTTATTATTTGCTTGCGACTTTATTTTAGTCAGATTGTAGATAAAATAACTATTCCCACCATGTATGGATTATAACATAATTCACGTGTGTCTTATATATATATATGGTCAATTCCACCTCAATCCAACAAGTCCGGGAGGGGTACCCCTTTTAATTTGGCTGAAATTTTGCATGGAGGTAGTATCTAAGGGTATCTCATAATCTGGAAATTTTTTTTGACCGGAAGTGATTTTTGACGAAGATAGGGGCAAAAGAAATAAAAATTGCAAGGTGAATTTTCACATTTAATGCAACTTTGCGAGGTTATAAGTCAAAAAGTATTATAGCTAGAGACTTAATTTTTTTTTTATTTTGAAGAGGACAATAAGGGCTATCTTGCATGTGTTTATAATTTTAAAATTATTTTTTTGAAATTTTACAATTTTGTAAAGAACATTCAATTTGATATAACTAAAAAAACGTATTTTTGAATTTCTTAAAAAATTGCTGAAATACAGTCCTTAGTATTCATTATTAATATGTGAACTCAAAAGTATGGGACCGACTAAACTTTTTAAAAAATTCAAAAAAAAATTTTTTTTTTTTTGATTTTTAGACAAAAATTTGCTCCCTGTACTATATTAAAATATTTGAAAGTGCCAAATTTGTTTATATAGAAGAAGTTAGACATAGGGGCAAATATGTTAGGCTATAACAGTTTTATTAATTTGATTCAAACTATTGTCAATTTTGGAAAGAAAAGGGGAACTTTAGAACAAAAAAATTGGTAATTTTCAGTATTTTACTCCTATCTTCTAAGCCGACTTTCTGGGTCACTACCAAACCAATTTGAAAATTTAAAACTGCATTTTATACATAAAACATCACTATATAACATATATTTCCCCCAACATTTTTTAAGGTACCCATAGCTTTTTATGAAATAAAAACCAAAGTTTGCCAGGTTTTTTGAAATTTTAAGGTGTAAAAAATAAAAACTTAAAATTTTTATGCTAATATATGTTAACTTTTACTAGTCATTTTTAGTTTGATGAACAATATTAGAATATGTACATAATTCTCAATATTTATGCTCGGCAAAATTTAAAAATTTTGTTAAATTTATTGGATAAAAAAAAATTTAAGAGGATTTTAGAAAAAATAATAAGGTTAAAAAATTTGTAAAAATTAATTTTTTTCTATTAATTAATAGTTTTTAAATAAAACAGCCTCAACAACGTTAAATCTGACAAAAATAAGTAAAATAGAATATATTTGGCCTATTTAGAACATTATGATTTAACAGATTTTCTTTTTTTATGATTATCAACAAACTTAAAATAAACGTAAAAAGTCAATTATTTTATGAAACATAGTTATATGGTTTTTTGATATTATAACTACATAAAAGAAGTCAATTTTAGGGTTAAACAACCTTAAATGATTATAACGGGCAGAATTAGCTTCAATGATGAATTTTAAGACTAAATATTAGACCCAATTTAATATAAACAAAATATAGACATTCAGTCTTTTTTACTAATTTTTACAAATGCCAAATAAGTTTTTGAAAGGCTATTTAGAGCAAGGAACACCATATATATCTAACTGGCCTTAATAAAGTTTAAAAACCAACAATTTAAGTTCCAATTACATTTTAGTTTTATAATATAGACGCACTAAACCTATTAAAGAAAGAGGAAATATTACTGTTACTTGATTCTATGGGCATATAGATTTGGGCATTGACCTAAAGTTTTTTATAACTAAATGCGTTCCTTACGAGTTTTAACACAAAAATGTGTTTTAATAAATACATTAAATTACAAATTTAATAAAAATAATGAAATGATTTAATAATCTCATTTTTTTATAATTTACCTATCTAGTTCTTTTAAGATTTTCTATACATAACATATATATTATTTTTTTAACACTTTAACAGGCAAAATATGACTGATTATATAGGTTCTAGATATTTTTAGATAATTTTGCCAAAATAATAAAAAAATAAGCTTGAACAGACGAATACAATCTGCGTTAGTTTTTTGACACCTGAAAATTTGCTGTTTTTTTGGCAAATTTAGGTATTTTTATTGTAGAAGCGTCAAAATCGAGTGAAAAAAGGTGGGGCTATTATATGTTATTAAGCAATATTTTATCTATAAAATAAATGTTAAATATTAAAAAAAAGTTGGCTGGTTAACCAGAAAGTCGATTTTGAAAACAGGCAAAATTTTCACTTTTTTCGGTTTTAAGGTTCACTTTATCATTGTAAATTTAATAATGGTAGTAATTAATTAAATCAAACTATTATGGTCTAACATAATTGCCCATATGTCCTGCTTTTTGAATACTGTCAAATTTGGCACATTGGCATATTCTAATATAGTGCAAAGGGCATAAATGTGTCCCAAAATTAGTGCAAAAAATTGATTTTTTTAAATTTTGTAAAAAGTCATGCCGGTCCCAAACTTTTTAAATCATATATTTATTAACATTATTAAGGGCCATATTATATAAATTTTTCAGAAAATTCAAAGATACGTTTTTTGAGCTATTTGTGTCTAAACTTAACTTTAATTTTTTGGTAACTTAAAAAAAATTTTTTTTAATTATTTTTTGCATCTAAGGTAGCCCTTATTACGATCTTCAAAATAAAAAAAAAATTATGACTCTAGCTACGATACATTTGATGATACATGCGCGCAAAGTTGCCTCAAATTTTTTTTTTTGCAAAAAAATGAAAAATATTTTTGCTCATATCTCGGTCAAAAATCACTTCCGGTCAAAAAAAATTTAGGTTTTTATCAGCACCCTAGGACCCTACCATTGTACCAAATTTCAGCCAAAACTGAGACTTCAAGGGAAAAAGTTTGTCGATTTGAGGTGGAATTGACCATATATATATATAAATTTTATAGTATTTAAACAAATTAACACATCATCAAACATTCTAAAAGTATAAAGGATATATTACTAATCATAATTAATTAAATCACTTACCCAAAACTAAATTGAAGATGTTAGAAGCGATGACAAATAATTATATATTACAAAAATTATAACAGCGAAATAGGGGGGGGGGGGGGGCGGCATTTTTATATATGAGCGAATTATTGCATGTGCGTTTCACAGAAATGACCAAATTTAGCAAAGGAGGTGGAGCACCAGGTACACCTCCTATATAGACCAATGGTTACATGTATTTATATTTAGGGCTCGTATGGACCTCACCATATAACTAGCGTTACAAACATCTTACTCTACATGTCGTGGATTAAATTAAATGATTTATGCGCCTTATCTATTTGGTGCAAAATAATAAATATAATGAGTCGTAGCCCATATTTCAATATACTTATTTTTGCATATGGATAAATTGTTTAAATTTTTAAAATATAATGTTTAATATAGAGTTTAAAAACAGGGCTATAAATTTAACGATAGTCTTTTATTGTCCAATTAATAAGGTAACCAGTATTTAATTAAAAAATAGTTTTTTCGTAATTTAATATTTATTTGATATATATTAAAAAGTGTAATTTATTCGTCATCGGAGATAGGTTTGCGCAAGTCCACCCAGGGATTCTGCCGTCGCCACTTAATTCTTCTATTTTGAAACCATATTTTGATTTGAATCTCCGAAAGGTCTAAGCTTTTTGCTAGTTGAACCCGGTCAACACCAACCTATAAAATATTTGTAGAGTAAAAAACGAGAATTGTGTATAAAATTAATATAAAGTAGTGCCACATTAAATTGGCCAGTGTCAATGGAAAAATGGTCATTAATCGCACAAAATGTGGCCAACGACGAATATATTTGTACAACCACCGCAAAAAATTGATCATGATCGCAATAAATCGATCATGATCAAGATCAAATTAAGATTGTTGTATAAATAAAAGTTATAATAAAAATGTTACTATTTTTTTTTATAAAAAAGACCTGTAAATTTTTTTTATAAAGTTTTTGTCAACTCAATGATGGCTCTTAAAAATATTGTTAATAACAGGATAATTGTCTCCCAAGGGTTAGAAATTAATAGTAATAATTACGAATAAACCCCTAACAAGTTACAGGGGTTGAGGGGATTATGGTGATTGAATTATACTGATTTTTTTCTCATAGCCAGGTCAATTAGCCTATTTTAATGGTTCGGATATGTGCGTTGCCCTATTTTTCCCTCTAAGGGTAAAAATCTTTTTTAGTCCTTATTGTATAAACTTGACATGTTCGATTCCAATGACAATATATTTTCAATAGAAAACATTTTAATTTGCCAAATATTTTTTAAAATTAGTTAAAACAAGAAAATTTAGTGATAATATAACACCGTTTTCTTCATGATCAATTTTTTGCGATGGTGATTTTTATGTGTTCACAATCACAAATATGCTGGTCGATGGCCATATTGTATCAGCAATTAAATATCTGCAGAAAACCTATACAATTGGCTTGTTTGATGGTAGATGTTAAAAAATCCTTTACTAATTTAAAATTGTCTTAGAAAGCAAATTTTATTTGCTTGATGATTTTTATACATAAGGTGCAAAAAATTGATTAAACATATATTTTCACATTGACTTTCTATATATTGATACCAGTAAAAACATATATATAGTATTTATAAGACTTTTATTAACATTAAGATTTTTAAAGAATCCATCGATTAGCGATTGCATCAAGTTTTTTTATAAACTTTTTGAAACGGACGGTTGGGAGCTTAAAAAGCCAAGCAAAGTTTGATGGGTTTCAAACACCTGGGTTTTTTTGAGGTTAAATAATTTCCGTTTTTAAGGGCACATGCAGAGTTAGTTTTTATTTTTGTAAAATTTTAAAAATTCTGATTTTAAAAAAATTTATTTTTTTCAAAATTTTTTAAAAACTTTTTTACTTCAGACAATGCATTTTATGTGCATAAACTAAATTTGGCAACTTTTTAAAAATTTGCGTTTTATTACATACAAAAAAAATTTTAAAAAATTCACGAAAATAAAAGCCCACTTTGCACGTGCCTTAATATCAAAAATATTACGATTGACTAAATAAAATTTTTTAAGATGATGGTTATATAACACAGGTCATTAATTTTTTGAGAGTTATGAGTTAACAACAGAGATCAAACCTGCCATCTTAGGGAATATCAAATTAGTTTACCGTTTTTCCTAATCAAACTTAGTTAGTCAGTTATAAACATTGAAAATTTTAGAAAAAAAGGTCAAAACCCAAAAAAGATTCAAAAACAAAAATAAATTAAAATTTTATTTTTGCGTATTCACATTTTTTAAACTGTTAATTTCAAACATCAAATAATTATTATATTAAAAACCATATATATGGTGTGGCATTTAAGTTTGGACGCGAAATATTTTGTATTATCTAAATGCCAATGTAAGAGCTTGATAAATTAATAAAATTTATTTTTCATTATTTGTGATTAAAATATAAGTTACAAGGGATTTTTATATGCGAAAAAGATTTCTAAATTATTATTTCTTTTTAGGGTATATTTAGATCTGTCAATTTGGCCAATAGGTCTTAAAGGTGTATAAAACTGGCAAATTTTTTAATGAGGGAAGGTTAACATTGTCTAAAAAACCTTAAATTGGGCTTGACCAAATTCTAAATTTTATTTATTTCTAAAAAAATTGTCATTTAGTTGATAGCTAGTCAGCCTATCTAGCGCTCTTTAATGTTTTAATTCGTACCAACATCTAACTTTTTACCCTACTACTGGTAATGGACCAGGGATACACCTTTAAGTATAATTAATTTATTAACAAATTTTTTGCCCTAGGTATGGCGTTTTTTTAGAGATGTAGCACAAACGGGTAGCGTTAAAGCAGGTGATAGATTCTGGCTCTTTACATGGTTGTAAAGCCTGAGCTGATATTAGAGTGTAGCTTCATATCAATGAGAGAGTATTCCTATTACCCTAAGGGTTACGAACTTTGACAGTGCTCCTTATCCCCTAAACTTGTCGAATTAAAACAAGGCCTGAATAGCCAAATCTCTATACTAATACGTTTGAGTTTTCACTATTAGCCAGATCTTAAAAAATCTCGTTTTTTTAATATCAAACCTAAAAAGGTGTCAAAATGTTCACAAAAATTATTTTCAAATTGAGGAAATTACTTTGAAATTGATTGCATGCGGCCATTTCTTTAATCTTAGAATCCTTAATCAGTTAATAATAAAAGGGATAGTAGAGCCAAAATTTTATACCTTTATCTGCCTACAAATTGTAAGTAAGGCAAGTGGATTAATAAATGGGTCTAATGAAAATAATTTAACATAAAACTAAAAAATAGTTCCCAAAAAATATTCAAATCTTTGTGGGTTCAAATAATTTAATTCTAATTCCAGTGCTGGGAAAACAATGAGCCAAAAAACTTTGGCTCATTTTTTCCCCCAAAATTTATAAAAAGAAAAGGAGCTACAAATAAAGGGCCAAAATAAAAATTCAAAAAAAGCCCTCACTAAGAAAAGGGGCAAAAAAAACCCAAAAAGTGACTCTTAAAGAGCGCTCCAAAAAGCCCATTTTTGTTTTCTTTATAATAATTTCGAAAAAAATTGATTTTTTTATTATAATGATGGGTGGGTTATTTTTTCTTAAAGCTCCTAGGAAGTTTTTTTTTGAAGAAAAGGAGCTTAGTTTGTGGGCATTTGTGGAAAAAAACTCAACTTGTTAAAAAAAAGCCCATTTATTTTTTTCCCCAGCCCTGCCTAATTCGGTTTAAATAATAACACTAAAGCCAAATACTCTTAACCTTTACCACCAAAGATGTGAATTAGTTTATATTTCTTGTATTGATATCTAATGTACTATTTTGACCTATCGATGGGGCTATGTTGAGGAGGAGGCGGAAAGCAGGGGGGTGGGGGATTGTATAATTACATTTTTGGAGTTTACAAGACTGTTCAGCAATAAAACATAGCTGCTGTGGAGATCTATTGTAGAAACTTAAATTCTAGTAGTCATTATATAAAAAACAGACGTCGACGAGAAAAACGGAAGCCAGATCTAAAATCAGCATGTGATTAAGCAAATATTTTTCAGTCTCGTCCGAAAAATTGAGGTCGATTTTGTGGCACAGTGTTTTCTAGCTCAATTTTTTAGGTGACAGAACTGCTCAAAAGAGCCGTATTAATCTACAACTATATGCAAAATTATATAAAAAAAATTTTTTTTAATGTTAAAAAAATATAAATGATTAAAAAGGAAATAATAAATTATTAACATTGTAAAGGTTTTTAGAATTTTTTGCAATATATTAGTGAATACAACGGGCCCATTCTTCAAGTCAAAGCCGTACTTGATTTAAAAAAAAATCGGTTCACCCAATCCGGTTTAAAAGTTGAATTTTTATCCTGCCTGGCGTGCAGTTAGCAGATTTTAAATTCGCACCCGGTTAATTTTTTTAACAATAAATAAGGTGCGCTTAATTGGTAATAATACTATTTTTTCTCCTGGATTGGTAAATCATGTGTTGATGGAGGTTTATATATGATCCTATTGCCATTCTATTTGCATTCCTAGTGTATCTCCAATAAACACTGAAATTTATCCAACTATCTTCGGCCAATATGCCCCATAAATATTTCAAAATAATTTACTAAAAATATAAACACCACTTCCAGTAAAGGTCAAAAAAGAATTTGGGTTCTAATAATGTTCCATAATGTTTTAGTTAAAAAAGTATTAAAAAATTTTCAATAAAATAAATTTTTTTAAAATTATGGAAATGCAACTAGTTTTTTTTATGTTTAGTTAGACTTAATTTGCTAAACCTTATAAAAAAAGTAGGTAGCAGGAAAAGGGAAGGGCGTGGGAGTGAATTAGTTTATTGTAAATTCTTCGTCTAATACCAATTCTTAACTGACCTGCCTAACTTACACTTTTTGTGCAGGTAAAGGTGAAGAAGTGGTTTTTGGCACTACTGCCCTCATTTGATATTTTTTTTAATGATATTATTAAGCACCCTAAAACGTTTTGGCAGAAATTTTTACGGCTATTCAGGCTAAATGGAAAATTTGATAACGAGAATTCCTAAGACCAAAAAAATTATGCGCAATCAATTTAAACATTTAATGCTACGCCAATAGGTTAAAACATAGAAAATATGAAATGTGGTCATATCAATCAAAATTCTAAAATAAGAATTTATTTGTCCAGCTCCAGGTCCGAAATGCTCTTTTTTTCTTTCGGTCCAAATGCCCGATTATTAAAATTTAATCGACACCGACATTGTTAGAGCTTATAAAAACTGATAAAATACTAATGAGGAACTAAACACTCTATTACGATTTTTCTATAGGTTTAAAATGCGTTATTAATTTGGAATTTACCCATTACCATATATTGTTGAATAGTAAATTCTTGCTCCAGTCTTTCGAGCTGGTCGTTTGTAAAAATAGTTCTTATCCGCTTGCGGCGTTTATCGGATGATAAACCTGATTTACCCGGCAATAGTTGGATTTTGTTTGGTTCGGTCATCGCTGTGTGCGGATAATCTAAAATAATTTTAAATAAAGTGTATGCCATTTGAAGTGAGGACCAGATAAAATTTGCTCTTAAAATTATAGAAATTGATGTTCTTAATATTTCAGCCGGCTTAACCCTGTGTCGTCCCAACGTGATCCATTAGCGAATCTAGCGAACCTGTAGACATTTTCCGGTCTGGGATTTGTTTATGATGCATTTTGTATTTGGACTAAATTTTACCCACTGTTATATTTAAATTTATACAATCCCATTTTTTCGTTTTACCCTTATTTTTTTATTTATTAAAATAAAACAACCCGGCCCGGACGGAACGAAATTAAGCCAACCTAAGCCGAACTAAAAATCCAAATCAGCTTTATGACTGGGTTTGGCAGGAAAAAATTTTTGATTACTGGAAGCTGGGGTGATTCTTTCGCCCTGAAGGTCAATAATAAAATACAATTATATATAACTACATCAAGCATCAACTTCTCATTGTTAATATCCAACCGATTATATTTCTATAAATAAGTATACTAAACTAGTAATTACTTATTTATAGAAATTATTATCAGATACAAATCGACGTCAATTAATCCCTACGATGAATGCGTGTTCACGAATTATGCCTCTTTTAATTAAAATTAGGATGACATCAATAAAAATACTTTATTATTATCAATCGATATTTTAAAACTGCTAGAAAAGGAAACAGGTAAATACATAATTATAACCAATTAGTATTCATCTTTTATGTTTGCTGCTTTCACAATATTTAAAAGGTGTTTGTCACTTTTTAACCAAAGAGTTCTCCACAATTATTAGAGAAAAACTGAAAATCTAATCAGATCAGTCCGGGGCGGTAAACTTGGCAAACCCAGGCTATGGCTTAAAAATTTTATAACTTATTTATAAAATCTAGAATAAATAAAAATGTTTAATGCCTGTTTTTTACATCTTACTCATCATTCAAGTTATATGTCAGAAAATAAATGTCAAATTAGAATTGAAAATTAGTAATAAAACTTTGGAAATTAAATAATCTTAATTTAAACAATTCTTGATTCAAATGATTTGCGAGAAACAAAATATTGCTTAATTAAAATTATTCAGCAGCTTTTTAAGCCTACATAATTCATCGGTAGGACAGTTAAAATGTAACCACTTATCTGTAATTTATTGGAAATTTATATTAAAAAAAAAGGTTCTAAAAATAATTTGATATTAAGAACTATAAGCAAGTTGTTAATTAATTTAAATCAAAAACTTTCTAAGAAATATTATTTTATAAGAGGCTTGAAATTAATTATTTTTATGAGTTTTAATGTTAACCTAGCTTAAAAAGCCTTTACAATAAACGGTCAATTTAAACTATTGGTTTTTGAGAGACCGGGTCGTTTAATTATTTTAGATGGGTTGTCTTCAGTGCTGGGAAAACAATGAGCCAATTAACTTTGGCTCATTTTTCCCCCAAAAAATAAAGAAAAAAGGGAGCTACAAATAAAGGGCCAAAATAAGAATTAAAAAAAAGCCCTTACCAGGAAAAGGGGCAAAAAAAAGCCCATTTTTTGTTTTCTTTATAATAATTTCAAAAAATTTTGATTTTTTCTTTGTAATAATGATGGGTGGGTTATTTTTTCTTAAAGCTCCTAGGAGTTTTTTTGAAGAAAAGGGGCTTTTTTTAAACATGCCCCTTTTCTTTAAGCCAGAAAAGGGGCTTTTCTTTTGCCATGCCCACGAGTTTGTGGGCATTTGGGGAAAAAGTCTCAAAAACTTGTTAAAAAAACCCCATTTATTTTTTTTCCCAACCCT